>JZKD02S1749077.1:203600-216845 GCA_000966675.3 Picea glauca | reverse complement strand
GTCAATTAGTTTGTTGTTTATTGTTTTCATTAAGTAGTTTAATTCATATATAATCGTAACTAGATTTATATTAGATTGTTTAATTTCAGTAAATATATTAGATTGTTTAATTTCAATAATGTTTATTTCTTTGTCATAAAATATAAAAATCAAAAAGAGATTCTAGGTTGTCTTAGGGCAGAAAACATATGAGTTTTGCAGGTTTTAATTAAATCTGTTGTTTGTTTATAGTGTATATTTGTGAATAAGTAATATTAGAGCTGATAATTAGATAGTTGATTGGAGTTATTACAATAGTAATTAGTGGATTGTATATAATAGTTAGATTAGTGTATTAGTTAGTTTTTAGTTAATTTCTTTTATTTAATTTCTTTTATTAGTTTTAATTAATTAGTTTTAGTTTCTTTTAGATTACTTAGCTCAGATCAATTCTCTCTTTGGTTTTCTTGAAAGACCTTAGAGCGGCCAACGAACCCGTTAAACTCATCAGGGTGGTCCATTCCAAATGGCTTGGGTTATTTAGACAACCCCGGACCGGTTCCACTCTCCCAATTGACGGACAGTCAATTTCGCCCGCCAACACCAATCTGCCTCTCTCTCCTTGGATGAACAACATCTCTTGGAACTCGATAGTTATTCGATGCCATCGTGGTTAAATTCCTTGTCATCTGCGATCGATTACATTTCCAAAAATTTTCCTTCCGATGAATCTATAATGGAAATGCTTAGCATCGAAGACGTACCTTGGGATGACAGCCATCATTGATCCTCTTTTCTTAGACCTATCGAAGAAATTCAAGAAGACATACACTCTATCTTCCCTCCTGATGTTGTCGATTTTCCACAATCTCCCATCCTCACACAAGATACTCTTTTTGAGGGGCATTTGGGACACATTTCATCTACGATAGTTATTGATATTTTGATCAAGGAAGGTGTCATGGAAAACATTAACCTCGGTGCTAATTTTTCACCTAAGGAAGTGGTCTCTTATACCACTTTGTTTGAATAATTTTGCGACGTCTTCACTTGGAGCTATAAAGAGATTTCAGGGATCGATGCATCGATCATTGTGCATGATATTATAACCTACCCAGGTGTTAAAACTGTTCGACAGAAACTCTGCTCGGTCCACCCTAAGAAGACCGCGACCATTAAAGAAGAAGTTGAAAAGTTATTCAAATCTGGCTTCATTTATCCTGTCCCCTTGACGGAATGGGTTTCGAACATTGTTTCGGTTACTAAGAAACAGGGGACCATTCGCATCTGTGTTGATTATAGAGATCTTAATAAGGCTTGTCCAAAAGACAATTACCCTATGCCCTTCATCGACCAGATTATTGATAATTGTGTTGGTAGCGTAATTTTCTCTTTTATGGATGGTTTCTCAGGGTATAACCAGATTGACATTTTACCTACTGATCAACATAAGATAACCTTCATCTTCCCGTGGGGAAATTTTGACTATCGAAAACTACCATTTGGCGTTAAAAATGCTGGTGCTACATTCCAGCAAGCCATTTCATATGCTTTCCACGATATCAAACATATTGTGGAAGCTTACCTCAATGAATTACCTACCCACTCATTTGATCGATCAGACCATTTTGGTCATCTATGGGTTATTTTTCTTCGATGTCGGTTCTACCATATTCCTTTGGACCCACATAAGTGTATTTTTGTTGTCGAATCAGGCCGACTCCTTGTTGTCTCCAAGGATGGGATTCAGGTGGATCCCTTAAATATTAGAGCTATCCTAGATTTACCCCCACCTAACAACTTGCAACAACTCCAAAGTTTGCAAGGGAAAGCAAACTTTCTTCGTCGCTTCATTTGTAACTATGTTGAGATCACTAAAGGATACATGTGATTGTTGCATAAAGATGCCCCTTTCATCTGGGATGACACCGCTCAACGATATTTTGATGATCTTAAGCATGCACTGACTAACACTCCTTTGTTTCATCCTCTAGACTATACGAAGGACTACATCCTTTACTTAGTGTCTTCTACTTCCACTATTTCCATAGCATTAGTTCAAGAGAACTCCTCCGGTAAAGAACATGTGATTTATTATTTGAGCAAAAGTCTATCTGGACCATAACTCTGTTATTCACATGTTGAGAAGTTGGCTCTGGCGGTCATCATCGCTATCTAGAGATTTTGTCACTACATTTTGATACACACTACCATGGTTATCGTGGACCCATGTATCACATTCTGACCCATCAGGTCCTTGGGGGGAAATACTCCAAATGGATCGTCATCCTTCAAAAATTTGATCTTGAATTTGCTAAGTCCAAATCTAAAAAGTCCTTGGTGTTTGCGGAACTCATTTGTGAATTTCCCCATGTTGATGAAGACATTGAGCCTAGATATTCTCTCCCTAATGAATCTCTATTCCTCATTAGAATTTCTTATCCTTGGTATGGATACATTATTCTTTATCTCCAGACCCAACGTTTTCAGCCTGATATCTCTCGTGAAGAGCGTCATCATATTCACCACCATTCTCGTCGTTACCTTATTATTGGTGACACTTTACATTGTCATGGAATTGACACTATCCTGCGATGATGTCTGACTCATGAAGTGGTTGAACGCATCCTCAATGACTGTCACCTTAGAGCCTGTGGCGATCACCTTTTTGGGATGGCTACAACCTATAAAATTTTACGTGCTAGTTACTTTTGGCCCTCCATCTTCAAGGATTGTATTGAAGCCGTCAAAAAGTGCCCACCCTGCCAAGTTTTTCAAAACAAGGCACGCACCCACACTGCTCCATTGCATCCCATTATTTCCATCATCCCCTTTGCAAAATGGGGCATTGATTTCATTCAGTTTAATCCTACCTCAATCGGGAGGCATGGTTATATAATCGCCCCCATCGATTACTTTACAAAATGGTTTGAGGCTATGCCTACCTTTCTAAATGATGGTCATACTGCAACCCTTTTCTTTTTCAATCACATCATCACTCACTTTGGTGTTCCACAAGCCATTTTCACTGATCATGGTTCACATTTTCAAAACTAGATGACGAGTGATTTTCATACCAAGTTGGGTTTTTGCCATGAGAACTCATCCTCATATTATCCTCAAGCTAACGAACAAGTTGAAGCTATCAACAAGGACCTTAAAACCATGATCCAATGGATGGTAGGGGAAAACAAAAAATATTGGCATTTACAACTTTTCTCCACTCTCTAAGCTTATTAGACCTTAGTAAAAACTGCTACTAGATTCACTCCCTTCCAGCTAGTATATGGCATTGAAGCTATTTTACCAATCGAGTGTGAAATTCCTTCGTTGAAACTCAAAGTAGAACTCATGCCCCATACTTTTGTTGAAGAATAACATTTCTTACACTTGACTAGGCTGGATGAAACACTTCGTGATGTTTCTCTCATAAATGAGACATATCAAAAGAGAATAAAAAATCAATACGACAAGTTCGTCCATCCTCGCACTTTTGCAGAAGGATACCTAGTCCTCGTTTACAACCAGATTCATGACAGGTTAGGGACAGGGAAGTTATAACCTCTATGGCATGGTCCTTACATCATGAAACATGTTCTACATAGAGGCGCCTAAGAGCTAGTTGACTATGATAGAATATCCCTGGGTGAGCCCCGGAACGAGCTTTACCTCAAGAAGTACTATGCATAGGACATCTAGCATACATGCTTTGTATAATATTGTATTTTTAATTTGGTGTGTATTTTTCTCTTGCGTGCACGAGTTTTGCCTTAGCCACTTATATTATGTCTTGTGTTTGCGTGCACAGATGACATCCTCCTTTCCTATATTTGTCGGGTTTGCAGATGGCGCTAGTCAACACACTCAGAACATTGCTTCTACAGCTTCAGAACATTTACCACTCTGACGATTTGGTGAGTTCAGGAGGTATTTTCTTAGGTTCAAAAACTAATAATATGGAAGCATATCACGTTTTCATTGGAATTTTAACCGAGGCATATTCCCTAGGTGTTTCTCATATGATCATCAACCTAGAATCTCAACTCGTGGTCTTTCAACTCAATCGAATCTACTCTATTCGCAATCCTATCCTACTACGTCTCCATCTACGAGTTCGTCGCCTTGAAAGAATGTTTGATTTTATCGATTACAGACACATACCAAGAGAACTCAACATGACTTTGGATTCTTTAGCTAATTACATCATGGATAGGTATCTCGCACATAGATGAGTTTTCATAAAGGAAATAAATCACATCATATATCATCATGTAAATTAAAACGCATCACATAAAAGACATCATTATTTGAAAATCATTTGTCACTGTAAAAACTTGGAAATGTATATATATACGGTGTGACTAAAAATGTTTGATTACATCAAAATGGTACATAGATAGGAAAAATGTGGGTCATCACACCCATAAGCATTATCATACAGACTATACAATCATCAGGAAGACCCTAATCTTTCTGCATTACATTATGCTCCGAGTAACATATCACTGCACGAGCTACTCACCTCAGTAGAGAGTTAAGACTCTCAGACACTCCCATAGTGTGTCTCTATAGATGTAGTGGCACTTCCCACCTCCTAAGAGGAGGGATACCCATCGTGAGGCCTTAGATGTTTCTTTCAACCTCTTCGAGACCTCCTGCTGCTACCCCTTGATCTACCACTATTTGACCATCCCCGCGACGCCCCAATACCGACAACTCTACTGGACCTGTTGCTCCCCTATCTGCACAATGAAATGATACGTCTGTTAAATACTCTTCTATGTACCCTAAATATATATATATATATAATGTTTTAAAATCAAAAAACACTTGACAAGATCATTTTTTGTTTCTCACCTGACGCATCCAAATCCTCCCCTTTTGGAAGAACCAAGTCCATGCTTCCTCGAAAATCCACTCTGGCGTATGGAAAGTCTTCTATCACGATCAATTGGTGTCTCATCCAAGTGAAGAAATCACTGGTGAATTTGAACTCTGAATCTCAGCCTAGTCTTGGAGACAGGCTAGTCCATCGCTCCATACGTGGTTCTCCCACTGGTCGCACTGCTAATGAAATTTGAGGTTGCATATGAGGAATGCATTCTAAGAAGAACGAAACCAGGAATGAACCATATCCAAAATTATTTTGTTGCCATGCTTTGCATCTCGTAATTTGTTCCTTCACATTATGAAGGAACCATGCACTCCAGTTAAACAGTGTTGGATCTAGACACTGTAAACCATAGGCCACCTGCGATATTGAAACTAGGTGTGAGTTGGTACTTCCCACTATACTTGTAATGGAAAACAAAATGGACCGAAGAGGTAGGTCCCTGATATCTTTGATCTTGATTCTGCCTCTCACTAGTCTCGCTCCTGGGACACAATGGTTTTCCAGGTACTCATCCACGGGCAGAGGAAGTGATCTATGTCCTGATAAATCTATGGGAGCCCCACTTTTTTAGAGGCCGGTCAAGAAGTATACGTCTTCCAACTCAATGGTAAGAAGTTACATTCCAATATGGAATCCTTGTTCCATGACGTTCCATAGCCCAATCATATATTCAAGAAGAAGAATCTCTTTCTTCATTTTTTGCATTTTGAAGAACTTGAGGAGACTGCAATTCCTTAATGCAGCTCTTGATCAGGGACTTTGCAAAGAGGCCACATCATTGAGCCCATGCTCTCTTTCTTTCCACTCGATCATGATTATTTCTGAAGTCACCTGCAATCGTCAACAACGAAAGTTCATTAATCATGCTTTTTCAGCAATTTTTGGGCAATTGAAAAACTTTAAAAAAAATTGAATCTTTCTATGAGGCCTATGCCCCCTTTATATTCACATCAGGGCACCAATGCACCCTCATAGTAGCCACCAGAGCACTCTAAAAATTGACAACGCTCCCCTTCACATTTTGAGAGAGCGCTGACAATTTTTTAGCATTTTCCTTGTTTTTTGGGTAGCTCCCTCTCCACCACTACACTAGAGTGTTGGTGCGCCCTTCCTTAGCTTGCAGGGGCACTTTCCAAATCATGAACCACTCCCCCACTAGTCCTAGAGGAGCGTCGAGCCTTTTTGGGAGCTTGGGCCAACCCAGGACATCAATTTTTGCATCTAATTTTTGCCTTAAAACAAAATTTGAACTGTACAAATGAAAGAAAGGAAGAAGAGCACCAAACTGGTCCAAACGGCGAGGAAAATAGCTAACCATAGATCTGACACCGAACAATGCAAGATTCACCTCCAAAGCACAAATTCTCCACTGCTACAAGTATTTGCACAAATGAAATGGTAAATGATAATTTTACCCCATTTTACTATTATAAATTTCATTTTTGCCTAAGATATAGTTATTTTTGGGTTTTGAAAATATTTTGGAGGCCTTATTAATCCCTTGGAATGCAAGTTTGACATTATTGGCAGGTTTCGGAGAAGTTTTGTTCGTTTTTTCATCTTGTCACATTCACAAGCATAGTCTTAGTTCGTTCTCAAGCTCAAAAACATAAGAACACGTCAGGTAAAATTTTATCTCTTTTTCGGACCTGCATGGATACACAAAAAAGGAACTCCTTAGAGTCGTCTTTAAGATCTTTTCAGACTCTCTAAACATGAAAAGATTGTCGAGTGATCTTGCTTCCTTTCCCACTCGTCAAAAGGTTTGGAAGGGTGTCTCTTGAGTGATAATTTATCTCTTTTTCGGCCTCGCAAGACTAACAGTACGAAAAAGGACCACATTGGAGTCATCTTTAAGTCATTTTCAGACTCTCTAAATATGAAAAACAAATGAGTCTACCTTCTCTGGACTCATTAAATGATCATACATTGAAGGGCCCATACGGGACCGAACCCTTACTTCTTCCAGTTCGTTAAACAAAGGAAGAGGGACTTACCAAAGGTGAGTTATATAAAGCATGTGTTACCCTCCTCAAGCTCGTTAAACTAAAAAGAGGTAGTCGTCTATCTATATGGAGGGGGAATTGAAGGAAGCAAGCCAAGCATATTTTGAGAACATTACCAATAATTCTTACAGTCGCCCTTGAACATAGAATTTTATCTTTGCACGCATTTCAATCCACTGAACCTCTACGCTGAACCAATCCTTTGAGTTTCCTTACTCCTTTGGGTCAACTGTCGAAAGTCACAGTATCCATTGCATTATCAAGTTTTGTTCCATGTCGAGTTTCCGTTGTCATGCCTCAGTGTTCAAGGGAAGTATCTGCCTCAAGATTCAACCATCACAAATTCCTGTTTCAATACCTGTGTCATTCCATGTTCATTTGATCCACCAATTACATCTCTGTGTCAGTTTCATGTCATTTATGGGGGATACACCAAGGCCCTCCTTCGACAAGTCTATTCATGTCGACTTCAACACATTATCCAGGAGTTAGACTTAGAAACCAATTAGTACCTTGGGACCTGCATGCCTTAATGGCAGGCCTCCTCGTGTCTGACATTGGGTTTACATCATTGACCTCTAATCGGATGATTCCATGGATGTTCTACTTTAGCTCATTCATTCACATTCCTTGGAATTTACTAGAGTACCTTGGGAATCATTGACATAAATGGTGATTTCCCTCGTGCTTGTTAATAGTTTACCTCATTGACCGGTAATCAAGTGGTTTCTTCCATGTTCGACATCAGGACATCTATTCACATGGTTAGATTCATACTACATAGGGATCGATAAGAATACCCTGGGATGAGTCATCACTCTTATATATACTTTTCCTAGGTTTCGACGGAGTTTCTTTTGAACATTGACACATATACTGTAACATAGATCCACTTTGTATTGGTCTATGGCTATGTCTTATCGTCTCGTAGATCCACTTTGTATTCTTCATGGCTACAATTAGTTCAGGTCATAGGAGTATATATCCACATTGTATCATCAGTGGCTATACCTTTTTTTCAATATAATTATGGATCCACAGTGTATTTTATGGCGGCCATACCTTGAAAGTCCTTATCACTCAAGCATAGGTATGTTTGCCTTAGGTTTAGAACATGTCATAATATTTGTTTGATGGTTGTGTGCAGCTTCTATCAGGTTTTCTGAGTCCGTACCCTTGCTTGAAGAAGTCTACAAAGTACTTTAGTCATCAGTTCTCATCTTCTAACTTTGCACTTTGGGGGGAAATCTGTTACACATCAAAATCACTCATTACGATGATGGCCTAGTGTCGTCATCACCAATGTCACAAGTGTCTCATTTTGGTTGCAAGTGTCATAAATATAATACTGTCATCTTGTCTATGTTGTGTCTTGGACGACATTATCAAGAACACTTATAAGACACCTCAAAAGGATAGTTTTGAAGAGGAGAAGTCATTTGACAAAGAGTACAAGTCTTTTTCCACTGAGAAACCCATTCAAATATCATTTTTGGAAGGTATTTCTCCCCTATACACTGTCAGGGAGTGTTGGCGCTCTGTGCCCTCTTTTGGGGGAGTGTTTCAACACTCTGTGCCCCATTCTGAGGAAGCATTTCCATTTTTGAGCAAATTTTGGACTGTTGAGAGAAATTAGGGAAGAATTCCCTCAATCTCTGAAGGTGGTTGGATTCAAATCTGAGGTCAAGCCTTGATCTTAGGGAATATCCACAACTAAAGGAGAAGAATCCTTAACTTATCCCAATAATCTCTTAAGTGGTTAGTCCTCTCCAAGCCTATATAAGGAGGCCTTCTCATGGTGAAAGGGAGATGGAGACATTGTGAAGCATCTAACTTATGATCTCATAAGGGAGATATCATTGAAGCATCATCATTCTGTGTGTGGATTATTTGAGCAAGGGTATGGACACAGAGAGCTTGGTGAAGTTGTTGCACTTACATCCATGGCTATAAGCATCACTTTGTTCTCATTAATATAAATCTATGTTTGGCATGTATCCTTTAAATTTTGTGTACGTTTCATGAAATGTTTTCTTTCATAATGTTAGCATCAGAAGTCACTCCTGGATTGCAGCAGGAGTAGAGCCCGACACCCATCAGTTATATGTCACGATTTTTTTAAAAAGGGGTGATCGACAAAGAACGAACTCAAAACAATATCGCTTTAACTCAGAACCTGGGACTAAGGCTATGAATCCACAAGTGAGGTCTTAATCTAACTTCAGTCAGCAAGTTGAGCTTAGAATGAGCAGGAGGAATACTTCAGTGAGAAAATTCAAAGGTTTGTTGTAGGCATCAAGCTTCCAACAACCTGGAGAAGAAAGAACGAGACGTTGAGATATTCTTGGAGGACACAGTTACAACAACACTGGGATTGAGCCTTGCATCACGATGGATATTGTAACCACTCAATTGGATCTTCCAATGAGCTACTCAGGGTAAGAGGGAGAAAAGACACGGGAAACTGATTAGAAATGATCAAGATACCACTACAATCAGGCCATCATAGCGTTGTCATGATCCTCGACTAGATCTTATAATTATGAGTGTTATAACAAAGCAATCTACAAAGAGGCGAAAAAGAAGCTGACTTTCATTAAACAGGAAATCTCACATGCACATACATAACTAGGGAAAACTAGTGCTTCATTAAGCTTTACAATTCGGGAGCATATCTCAACCATCGATCCCTTACAAAATGGAAAAAATGCCTACATATACTCAAACAAAAACAACAGAAGTGGGCTCGAGACACTACATTGAAGGCATTACCTATGCATGTTTACTGGCAGACTGTGCATGCAGTCTCTGGACAATCGTGCACTTCAGTTAAACAAAATTGTGTTCCAAAATGGACCTACAATGATTTGACAGGCTGACAGTCCCTTTCTGAACCTTCCATTTATGGAAGAGACGATGTTCAATCGCCACCACTGTAACGAACCCCTCGACCAACCTGAGGCCGAGGTACACCACTCCAGAGCAACCACTCATGCTTTGATGCCAGTTGGTAACATTTCCATCTGTGAGGCCGGACCATGCTACTCTAGGGAACACTTTCGTTCCCATACTATGGAACATACAGTAGAATACCCAGTAGTCAACTAAGAAATGCCACCTAAATTTACTTTTTAGACTGCATGCAACTAAAACATATACATATAGCACACTCACGGAAGCTTTACATCTAAACATAAACAAACCATTACTTTCGGTAACACACGACTTTTATATTAAAATAATAGTAATTACCGATATGCGTCATTTATAGGAAATTATCCATAAGCACACAAGCATTCATAGTCACATATATGATAAAATTGTAACATGGGCATGTAAATAGCAAAGCATATATCCATATATCATACAATTGATACTTATCTTTAAAAACTATTGTCACCAACTTCTTACAGACCGTCCACAAACCTCCCAGCGATAGATTACATTGTTCATCACTCTCAATAGTGAATCACCCCCGAGTTGGGACTGAACTCCACCCAAGGTAAAGGGATTCCTATCTAGGCTAAGGGTCATGGACAACAGGAAAGACTATGTCTCAGGTGCTCACTCAACTAACAACCTACAACCTCTCATTACCCACATGCATGTCCCACCCAAGGAAGTGTGCCCCTTCTTTGCTCAACAGTCCCTCGCCTGCCCCACTTCCCTTCCAAGGCTTCAGCAACAGGCTGGACTGGAAGTCTCAGAGCATTGTAGTTGTATTTTAGCACCTACAGAAATCAATCCCCAACAATTCTCTCACCCAGAAAACTACTCATGGGCCTGACAACCTGCTTCTTCAATCCTTCTCCAAGATAACCAGGTACACCAACCAAAAGGGACGGGGAAACAGGTTTCAGAAAGGTGGAATGGTTGTCTCAAGGATAACAGAATGTATGAGCGAAATGGTCATGCAGTCATTGACTAGATAACTGAGTGTGTTTTTGGAATCACTGTGAACTCTCTGTCAAAAATGATGGTCAGCCTGATGGTTTCCCCCCCCTCCCTATTCTCCGTTCGTAAGGTCTTCCTCCTGAATCATCCCCACTGAGCTAAGTTTCCCCATGATATGAATGCATGTCCCCAACTTGACACTTGTCATATAGGAAGTTACTTTTGTCCACTTGTCCCCAACTTTAGAACTTAGGATAAATTATCCATACTTTATGTTTTGGGAAATATTAATATAATATTCCCTTGACTTTTGGCCCTCCCTTTCCCTAACTTGTGAAGTTAAATCTCCCATCTCTTTTATCGTGGTCGGTCTACGCGCAGTGATGTATTTTATATTAATCATGAGTCATGTACAAAGTAGGCACATTGGCCCTTGACATCTAGGTGCGCTGGCCTAATTCCAAGACATAAGCATTATAGATTATAATACTGGCTCACCAGCCTAAAATACATATTATATACACAAAGGTTTGTTGACCTTAATATTGTGTGCACTTAGTTACTGTACGTTGTATCCTCTATATTTAATGTTGCGCGCACCTTAGTTACTGTGCGCGGTATTCGGAAATGTGCACATTACATCCCTTTACTGCGCAGTATATGCGTGCACCATGCCATGAAAGGTGTACTACAAAAATGATGTCTAAACAACTCACTAGCTTAAATATACTTGGATTATATTTACATTTGGGTTCGGCCGAGGGATATTACAACCACCTTCTACAATAACTACTTTCTCGGGGTCGGAACTAGTGTGAGTCAAACTTGGCGCCTGGAGGACATGAGGGCCACTTTCTGCCTTCTAGAATTGAGTTGGACCTTCACAGATGGACTCGGCAGTTGGTTGTGAAAGATTCCCTGGAAAGGTGATGACGCAAGAAAATCGGACAAAGGTGGTTAGGTGGAGGGGACACTGAGCCTGGGACATCAGGCGATGAGGTGAAGTGTCATGGAGAGGTGACGAGGAGGCCACAGTGTGATGGGTTGGTGAGTGGGGACAAAACATGTGGAGGTGGAACAAAGAAAAGGAGGGTACGGGTGTTGGGAAAGGAGAGGGAAAAAGGGGATGAGGTGGGCCAGAATAGCGCCGAGTGGGAAACAGGTATGAGGGGGGGAGGAGGAATGGGAGTGGGAGATGTGACAGGGGAATAAGAGAGGAGGAGTGAGGGACAATTGTCACCAGGAGATGAAGGCGGTAAGTGGAGGGGGAAATGGTAAGAGGTTTAAGGTGGGATATGGTTTGGAAACATGGGAGGGAGACACTAAAGGAGGGGGTCCCACTTTCAAAACCGCCCCATTCTGAACACCCCCCCGTTAAAGGTAGAAAGGCAAGGGGGGTCCATAATGGAACCTCCATTGTAGATCTAGGCACTTAAATCTCATCCCTTCAAACTTGCGCACTCGATATCAATCATTCCGGTCCCCCCCCCTCCCTCGTTAAAGGTAGAAAAGCGAGGGGGGTCCGGAATTTAATCTGGACCATAGATCTAGGCGCGCAAATCCTGGCTGCTCGGATCCATGCACTCCTTAGCACTCATTTTGGGGATTCACCTATCGGGAGTTATCACTCCTATGCCTTCGAAATCCCTGACACCCGGCTCTCAAAATGCCAGCTAGCTGCCACTTGTCCCTAGATGGATGGTTGATATCTTTCTTTGATCAACAATCCTGATTCTTTTGGGAATACGTGCACTGGGGATACATGATGTATCTCTTCCTTATTCTCCCGATGACTAGAACCATGAAACGGCTCCAGCACTACCACTTGTCCTCCTTCTTTAGGCCCCTCCTTGTTATCCACTATTTTGGTCATTGTGAGGATGACATGGTGATGTTATGATAATAGCAAATCAAACTCCTCATTAAAGAACTCCCTGAAAAGGGTTGCTCTTATCTATTTCCAGAAGTCATGTTTTGAGGAATGTTCGCCGACTGCATATATACTCTTCTGCGGGAATCTTTCATTCTCGCAGGCTGCATTCATCTAGGGTGCGAACTTCTCGCACTGTAATCATTGCCAGGGTGCGGACATATTTTTACAAAAGGAAAAAGATAAGATTCTCGAGCCTTCTAGAAGGGAATCTTCTAGAAGGGTGAGTTGGTATTCGAATGGTTATTCAGAAGCTGGCATTCCAGATTTATTGGGATCATTCTTATCCTAGCAACTAACCTATTCTCTCTTATAAATTGATGAGAATACTCATGGAAAGGGTTAAGTTGTCAAGATTGAGAGATCTATTGGAGAATTGATATATGGTTGTATGGAGAGGTGATGCTACAGCAGATAGAGACAACAGCAAGGTCATCATAAGTAGTTGATTTTCTTCATGCATGAGCAAGTGTGTGTGTCAGAACTAGAAGCCATTGAAAGGATATCTACAACATCAAGGCTCAGGTTGTATATTTCTCTTT
>JZKD02S1749077.1:162117-180554 GCA_000966675.3 Picea glauca | reverse complement strand
GTAAAATATCCAGCATAATCTTCACAATACACAGAAATGATATACGAAATAGCAATAGAAAAAGCACTTTGATTCAGAAAGCAATGTTCACAAGCCTCTTCGAGGGGGCAACCTCTAGTCGAGCAGCGCTCTGTTACAATAATATCCAAGCTAGGGTTCTCATATCCTCACCCCTTATTTATACTAAACATGTCTATTAAGAGAAGCATCTAGAGGAAGATCCTTCTAGAAGCGAAAGCTTCTATTAGGTCTTCTTACATCCGCCTTATTCTATTTTATTGAAAGGCCTTATTAATATTGACCTTTATTACATCCGAATACATTGATCTACCTATGTGCGGGTTAGGACCTTAACATAATCATTCTAGACCCCCGCCCCCCTCACTAAAAGTAGAAAAGCGAGGGGGGTTCATAATTTAATCTGGGCCATAGATCTGGGCGTGCAAATCTCGGTCGCTCAGATCCACGTGCTCCTTAGCGCTCATTTCATGGATTCACCCACCAAGAGTTCTTTCTCCTATTCCTTCGAAATCCTTGACACCCGACTACCGAAATTTCGGCTAGCTACCACTTGTCCCCGGATGGACGGTCGAGATCTTTCTTTGATCAACAGTCTCGATTCTTTTGGGACTACGTGCACCGGGGATACATGATGTATCTCTTCCTTATTCTCTCGATGACTAGAAATGTGAAACAGCTCAAGCACTGCCATATGTCCCCCTTATTTAGGCCCCACCTTTCCACAGAACCCTGGGCTATGATCATGGGTTGGGCTCCCGGGGCTTCACATTTCGTGTTTTGGGGTTTTGAAACCCAAGAGAGAACCATGTCCTCCCAACCTGCGATCCCTGAAAAGCCGACTAGCTACCACCTATCCCTGCAAGATCGGATGGCCATGATTATTTCATGACTTTGGACATAAGGGATGAGCCCAGGCGCTAATCCTTGTGCAACTTTGTGGCTCCATCATACTCGATGACCATCGATCTGCTCCATCGATGGATCCTTGTCGTTGAGAACAGTCTTGGCCGGCTCGCTTGATTTTTAAACTGGAAATGGAAATTTTATGTGTGTTGTGCTTGGCGCTCATGGCTGCGGCATTGGATAAACTCATTTGATGGGTTCTTGAGCCTGATTTCCTCATTCTTTACAATACGGGATCGAATCCAAAAGGGAAAACCCCCCTTACAAGAATTGGTGATAACACATAGATCCATTATGAAGCTAGTCATGGTAGAGTAGGAAGTATCGTTGTTTTTTCTCATTGTATTACAGGACCTTCTGAAGAACTTGGAGATCAAGATCATCCTGGATCGAGCAAGGACAAACGTCGGTAAAAAGGTATTTACCCTTCTTCCTTCTTTTTCTTTGATAGTTTAGCTTTATGAAAAGGAAAGTTGGTGTCCACAATAACACTTTTTTGTCTCAGTCATAGGGGTCTAGTATCCAAGAGGAAATCCACTTGTCCGCAGGGGATTATCCTGTAACACAAATTTAGCCCTTTCTTTCCATATTTATCCCCTTTCCTAGTTTATCAGGCTTCCAAACTGGTTTAGCGTTCCGCTAGATTTTGAAATCTTGATTTCACACAATAAAAAGTTAATGGTGACTACATGGGATCCAATTGGGGATGCTATCCTCCCAGCGAGGTAGCAAATAATGACAAACCAAGTGCCCGTCCATTAGGATTTATTTCACTCATGCGACTAAATCAATCAACAACTTATTCACGAAACTTTGTTCACATAACTCCAATTATAATCAACATAAACTTAGTGCCTTAGCTTCGTGCTTCAATTTTCTGTTGATTTGATTTCAAATGCTTCAACTCAAAAAAAAAAATCGTTATATATAATGAAAGGGTACGGGTGAAAACTTATTTAAGCGAGATAATGCTTAAGAAACCTTCCATTCACAGGTCCCCCAACAATGAGATCTCCATTATGTTCCTATAGCAGATAGGCATTATTTCCATTGTATGACACAATTTTGAAAGGTCCCATCCATAGATGGTCGAATTTTCCATGCTTTCCTCTGTCTTAATTCCTAGCATCCAATTTCAACACCAAATCTCCCACTTTGAAATCATCTTCCTTAGTATGCCTGTCAAAATATTTTTTAATCCTATCTTGGTGAAGTTGAGAGTTGTTGAAAGATTTCTCTCTTGCTTGTTGAACATTGATTAGTTCATGTTTCCTCCTTTGAGTGGCATCTGGTTCAACATCTTGCTCTTGTAGCAATCTCATCACTGCCAGTCCTAATGAAGTAGGAATAACTTCCTTTGTGTCATACACAATCTAGAAAGGTGAAGTGGCCATAGACCTTTTAGTAGTGATCTTCTCAACCCATAGTGCATAAATAAGCTTCTCCTGCCAAGCCTTTTTGTTATCTTACAGTAGTTTTTTTATAATTCTAGTCAAACTCTTATTGGATGACTCAGCCAACCCATTACCTTGAGGGTAATAAGTTGTGGAATGGCGAAGAGTTATATTGTAATCACTGGAAAATTTTTCCATCTTTTTGGACTTGAATGTTGTTGCATTGTCAGTGATGATTTTAACTGGACAACCAAATCTAGAAAAAATATTGTTTTCCAAAAACTGAATGATAACAATATCGGTGGCTTTCCTTGTGGGGACTGCTTCAATACACTTGGTGAAGTAATCAATGGCTGTCAGTATCCACTTATGTTGAGTTGAGGTCTGTGGATGAATTTCTTCTATGAAATCAAGGCCCCATTTACTAAATGGTTCTTCAACAAAGATAGGCTTCAAAGGCAAAGGCTGCAGTTTTCTCTTCCCATCAAAAATTTAGCATTCATGACAGCTTGAAACTTCTTTGTAAACATCATAAAAAATGTTAGGCCACGAGAAACTTGCCCTCAATATTTTGTGCACAGTATTTTTCCAATAATGGTGCCCTCCACAATCACCTTTATGAAACTCTCTAATGGATTTTTCTACTTCTTCTAGCAAACAACTCAACAATATCCCACATGGATCTTTCCAATACAAATATTGTTCTAGAATGAAAAAATTTGTTGCCTTTAGATTCAAAACCCTGGCCTTGGTTTTGCTCAATTCAGGGGGAGCCTACAAATTTTTTAACACATAAATAATGTCAGCATACCATGGGGATTCAAGGAATTTTTTGGATACCTGAGGGACCTTTTCTTCTTCTAAATCTATTGATAAATCAGCAATGAAATTAATTCCCAAGAGTTCAAAATTTGACTGTGCCATCATCTTTGCAAGTCCCTGCCCCTTTATCAACTTTGTAGGTTTGATATTGAGGTCATAATCCAACAACACATCTATCCACTTTCCCCTTTTACCCTCAGGATCAGGCCAAGTCAAAATGTTCTTCACAGAACTGCTAGGAACATAAGCAATGGTATGGGAATGAAAGATATAAAATCTAAACTCATGTAGGTCTTTGACCAACGCATAAGCATGATTTTCCATGATATCATACTTTAGTGAGGAATCCATCAATGTCCTGTTGTAGTAGGCTATAGGCCTTTCAAAGTTTTGTTCATCTTTTTGTAACAAAACACCAGCAATGGTGTGTTCCGAGGAAAAATAAAACAATATAAAGTCTTCTTCAAAATTGGGACTAGCCAGCACTAGGGCTTATTGGCCTTTCTTTTCTTTTATGTACAAGTTTCTCAGGATCAGACATATGGATTATTTCGTTTGGGTCTAGATTTCTTCTGGTATGAATTCTCTTGGGAGCCAAGATTTCTTGCCCAAACTACTTTATGCTATTGGTCTCTTTATAATGGAGTTGTCAGGGTAAATTTAGCTTCTTCCAATAAGGTGTTTAATTCACTGTCACCCTCAGGAATCAAATCTGAAGCTTTAAGTCATTCTTTTCCCAGGGAAAACCTTAAGTTTCGTCCCTGGCAGCGGCCCCAAAATGTTATCACTCTGTAAATTTATTCGGCTGATCAAAAAAATGATAGAGGTAACCTACAAACCACTTTAGAGCTGGGTACTAGCCTGCTTATCTCAGAAATGGCTCTCTCCTATCACTTGGTCTTTAACATATGAGTTTTATTTAACAAGTCAATGGCTAGGTTTTTTTTCTTTGAAGGGGTTTTTATAATTTCGCTGGAAAGGAAGGGGAGGGACACTTAGGGCTATGGACTCAAACTTCTAAAAATGAATGGAGGCACTGACTATCTAGTAGAAATATCCAGAGGATAAAGGATAAATGAGGCGATGAATCTGAGTTATAAACTGTAATTTGCAGAGTGTAAGAAGAAAGGAAAAAAATATAATTGCATCAGAGCATTAAATAAAATGAATTATGACTTAGTTAGGAAGAACTTAATACGGTTTAAATTGCTTAAACCGAGATCATCACAAGATGAATTATGTCCCTTTAACTATCCAATTTAAATAAAAGATAGTGAAAATGAAATTTTAGCATAGGAAATACATACGAAGAAAGAAGACGAAACTCAGACCACCACCATTAGAAGATTTTTGTGGAAAATTCAGGACATTTGCATGTGTATTCTATTCATCTTTAGAAAATTACATTCAAATTACAAATAGATAAGATTGTGCCCTTGCACTCCTTCCAACAACTAATACATTTGGAACTCCTAATATTTATACAAGCTAGGTTCCTTCGGTTTGAAACCAGTTACAATGATTATAAAGAAATGTTTCGGTTTTGAAACCGATTAGAATGATAAGAAAATAAGGTTTTGGTTTTGAAACCGATTACAATGATCAGCAAGAAAACGTTTCTTGATCCAGACTCTGGCTCCTCTGGCGTTTCGGTCCCTTTATTTGCAACTTGTTATGCTTCGGTCTTTCACATGATCTGCAATCTCTAGTGGCATTTGGACATCATTTACTGGGCCCTGGAAAAATGCATTTTGTCTTACCCAGCCTGATTATTTCCTTCCATTGCAAGTCAAAAGGAATATCATAATCTTTCATTTCCTTTATCATAATATCCATGTCAATGCAGGACACATATGACATCAACGGCAGTCCAAGATTGACTTCTTTGAACTGATTCAAAATTTCAAAGTATGTGATTAGATGCTCAACTAATGTAGATCCTTTCATATTTTTTTCCAAGGTCTCGAACATAGAATGATCCATTCTGCACTAAGTCAAACGAGCATTGTATTCTTCCTGATCATGCAATTTTTCCTTTCCATCCCAAAATGGTGGAAGACCTTTGGCAAACAATTCTTCAAACAAATATTTGAACTCTTGTACACTATGGTCCATCTGTGTTTCCTTACTTTGGACTGATTTCAATAGGTTATGTTTAGCAATAACCCTCCTGGCCCAGATAATCAATGTAGTTTTGTATTTAACCCCAATAGTCTGAAGGTTTGCAATATGAACAATGTTGAGTAGATTTATGGCGTTCTGGGCCCATTCTGATGGTTGCTTTGCTAAAGTTTCATTTACAACAGTGCACTTATTTCTGGTTGTGATGGCTATGTTGTCTTTATCATTAATGAAATTCAAATATGATTTGAACTTGGCAGCTTCAGTAGCTATAGAGTCCCAGATGATATGTTTGGCCCCCTGCAACAGACATTTCCCTTTTAACCTCATATTCAATTTATTTATTTGCAAGACTTCATTTTCCTTTTGAAATTTAGATATATTTTCATCCTTTGCCTGCAATTCCTGCTTCAATTTATCTATGCTTCCTTTCATCCCTTTTCCCTCTCCTTCTTTCAAGCTAACTTGTGACATAGCCTGTACAAGTCCTTCAGTGTTTGACCCAACTTCTGCAACAGTAGCTGCAAATACAGCCTTGTTTAGCAATTATGTCTTCTCTTGTGACCATTTCACCTTTTCTTGTTCTAGCTGCAACACCCTAGCCTTGTAGTCCAATGTCTCTTGACGAAGTGTTTCCTTTTCCTATTCTAGAGAAACCAATTATGTTGTTTTTGGATGATTTGTAGAAAAAAATTTCAATTTCTTCTTCAAACTTTGAATTAATTTGTCCTTCTGATCCAATAAAGATTTCAACCCTTGGGGGCTTCATATTCCAACCTCTTGACCTGAGTCTTCCAAGCTCTGCTAGATGCCTTTTCCTCCCTCAATTTTCCTTCCAATTTCATTGTATAATATGACAGCTTTGAATTATTTAAACTTAAGCTCAAGTAATCAGAATATATCATGTCACTAGTGTGTTTATGGAAGTTGACCTTGTCTGGGGCACTTATGTTATCATATTTTATCTTTATTTCAGAGACTTTGTCTTCAACTGCAACTGCAATATTAAAGGTCCTATTTTCAACATCCCTTACTGTGAACAGAGAATATTTATGCTGAGAAATCATTTCCACTTGAAGGGCTAAATCCCTCATCTCACCCAGGACTATATTACCCTTCTCAGCATACTTTTTCGCCAAATCTTCTCTAGACTGATAAGATAACTCAGATGTTTTAAAAATGTATTTCTTACTACTAAAAATTCTTGAGCTACCTTCACTTTGGAGTTTATTTTCCTTTTCAACTTCTACAGTGCTAGAACTACTTTCCACCATATCTAGATTAGCTTGGTCTCTGAACTCTTCCTCTTCTAAATCCACAATCTTTGTTGACTATGTAACCTTCATATTCTTTGGGGAAGTTTGTGTTGGGTATGTGTTATATTCTTTGCATGTGTGTGTGTGGGCGCGTCAGATATGACAACTGCGTCTGACGATCCCTCGTAGTAGTGTTATGTTTGTGTCATGTGCACCAAGCGCTTTCCTAGGGGGGTCCCATGGGGGGGTAGGTATGCCCCCCCTGGTTATGCACAACGTTCAGGGCAACGCCCCAAAATTATTTTTTTTTGGGCGATTTTTGCTATTTTTAGCGGATTTTGCTATTTTTAGTGGTTTACCTAAAAACATTGTATATATTGTATAGTGAATGGTGAAATTCAAATATAATGAATATAAGAAAGGTTTTCCGGTATAAAATCTCTGTGTACTCTATGTATGAGCCATTGATTAAAATTTTGTTTTTCTTAAGAATCTATATGCATTGCTTTAATTCACAGGTTTAAAACTTACATGTGGTATCAAAGTTCATTTTTGGATTCAGAGGGACGCCTTTGTTGTTGAGGGTTTGGATCGGTCTTGATAGATCAAGTTTATCTTGGGTCTGTGATAAACCTGGGTTTAGTGGGAGATTTTGCAGTGGAGATTCGAGTATAGAAATAGGAATGGCGAGCTCATCTAGAATCGAGATAGAGAAGTTCAATGGTAAAAACTTTGAGCTATGGAAGCTCAAGATGGAGGACCTTCTTGTAGACAAAGAACAATGGATTGTTGTGGATCCTGGTACACAGCCTACTGGTACACCATCTACTAGAACATAGGCTACTAGTACACAACCTACTAGTACACAAAATACTAGTACACCAACTACTTGTATGTCGAAGGAAGATTGGGAGAATTTGGACAGAAGAGCAAGGAGTACTATTCGACTCTGCCTGGAAGATTCGGTGTTGTTGAATGTCTCAAGAGAATATACAGCCAAGGAACTATGGGATAAGTTGGGGAATTTGTATCAATCAAAGTCCCTGGTAAACAAGTTGTTTCTTCGAAAGAAGTTGTATCATCTTAGGATGGAAGATGGAGATTATGTGACAGAACATCTAAATGCCTTTAATACTCTGGTAAGTCAACTTGGCTTTGTTAATATAATGATTGCAGAAGAAGATAAGTGTATTACTTTGTTATGCTCTTTGCCAAACTCCTGGGATAATTTGGTTGTAGCAATAGGTAGTACCACTCAATCTACATTGAAGTATGAGGATGTAGTTGCATCCTTATTATCTGAAGAGATGAGGCGAAAAAGCATGGATGGAAACAACAAAGATGTTTTATTTGTAAGAGGGCATACCCAAGATAGGAACCCCGGTAAGCCTTCTGGGTGGAGATCTAAATCTACAGGTACATCTAAGTCTCTAGGAAAATATTTAAGGAAATGTTGGAAGTGTGGTAAAACAAGGCATTATAAGAAATATTGCAAGTCTAAGAAAGTTGAAAAACCAAAGGGATCTGATAGTACCTCTTCCACAAAGGAGAAAACCTCCACTGAAGAAGGAGGTGATGTTTACCTAGCATCTACAAGTACACATGCAGACCGTGATGTATGGTTGATTGACTCATGTGCATCATACCATATGACTCCTCACAGGGAGTGGTTCTCTGAATATGAAAAATATGATGGTGGTGATGTATTCCTAGGAGATGACTCGACAACAAAAATATTGGGACGTGGAAGGGTTAAGTTGCTGCTAAAATATGGAAGGATTAAAACACTCCCTAGGGTTCTGCACATTCCAAAACTTTCCAGGAGCCTAATATCTGTAAGCAAGTTGGATGATGCAGGAGTGGATATTGTATTTGGAAACAACACTTGCAAGATGGTACGAGGGGCAATGGTGTTGATGAGGGGAGTTCGGTGTGGAACTCTGTACAAGTTGTTGGAAAGAACTTATACTAATGGGTGTAACAGTTATGTTGTCCTTGAGAAGACAAATAAAGAATACAAGACCAATATCTTCCCTAAAAAGAAGACCATGTTGTGGCATCAAAGACTGGAGCATATTGGAGAAAAGGGCCTTCTAACACTACACGATAAAGGCATGGTTGAAGGTATGTCTAATTTCACTCTGGATTTTGATTTATGTGAAAATTACATGTATGGTAAATAGAATCGAGTAAGATTCCCATATGGTGCTACAAGAGCAAAGGGGATCTTAGAGTTGATACACAATGATGTGTTTAGACCTATTCTTGTTCCATCCCTAGGTAAATTTGTGTATTATGTTTCATTCATAGATGATTTTTCAAGGAACACATGGATTTATTTTCTTGGAAAGAAATATGAGGTATTTTTTAAATTTAAAGAGTTTAAGGCTCTGGTAGAAAATTAGTTAGAGAAGAAAATAAAGGTATTGAGAACAGATAACGGTGGAGAATTCTACGGGAATGAATTTGAAGAATTCTGTAAGAAGTGTGGTATAGAAAGGCGGAATACTACTCCATACACTCCTTAGCAGAATGGAGTTGCGGAAAAGATGAGCAGGACACTGATGGAGAAAGAAAGGAGCATACTCAACGGTGTCAGGTTAGGACAATAATTATGGGAAGAGGCAGTGGGTACAACATGTTACCTGGTCAAGTGATTTCCTTCATCAGCATTGGATGATAAAACTCCACACGAGGTATGGTCTGGAAAGAAACCCTCTCTTCAACATATTAGAGTGTTTGGTTGTGATGCTTATGTACATGTTCCAAAGGAAAATAGGAGTAAACTGGATAAAAAGGATGAAAAGTGTATCTTTATCTGTTATAAAGATGGTGTGAAAGGTTATAAACTTTGGAACCCATAAACCAAGAAGACTATTTACAGTCAAGATGTTGTTTTCAGAGAGGTAAAAGATGTGTCCAAACAGGAATTCCTACCAACGCAAGACGAACCTGAGAAAATAGAGCTTAATTTGGATGATGCAAACTCTAAATCATCTAAAGAAGAGGAAGCAGAAGAAGAATAATAATAACCTCATACACCAGTATTGAGGAGATCAATGAGAGATAAAAGGCAACCAGAAAGGTATAGTCCACCTAATTTTTGTTCCAATTTTTCTTTATCTATTACTGATGATGATCCCAGAACTATCAAGGAAGCAGTAAATTCAGAGGATAGTAAACTCTGGAAGAAGGCCATGGTTGAAGAAATGGATGCCTTGGATAAGAATGAGGCATGGGATATAGTTGAGTTGCTAGCTGGAAGAAAATCTGTTGGTAGCAAATGTTTTTTCAAGAAGAAGTTTAATACATAAGGTAAAGTGGAGAAATACGAAGCTCAGTTAGTAGCAAAAGGTTATTCCCATGTAGAGGGAATTGAATTTGGTGATATTTTTTCTCCTATTGCTAAGTTAACTTCTATTAGATTTATTTTATCTATTGTTGTTGTTTTTTATCTTGAAGTGGAACAGATGGATGTGAAGACAACATTCCTACATGGGGATCTGGAAGAAGAAATATACATGAAGCAGCCAAAAGGCTTTGTAGTGAAGGGAAAGAAAGAGCTGGTATGTAGGCTAAAGAAGTCACTATATGGTCTGAAGCAATCACCTAGGATGTGGTACCAGACATTTGACACATACATCCTTGGATTGGGATTTGTAAGAAGCAGGGTTGATCACTGTGTATATTCCAAGAAGGTTGGTAATCACTTCATTTATGTAGTGTTGTATGTTGATGACATGTTGTTGGTAGGAAATAACATGGATGTTATCAAGGAAGTGAAATCGTAGCTACCCTCCAAATTTGACATGAAGGATATCGATGATGCTAACTTCATTCTGGGAATGGAGATTAAAAGAGATCGTGCAAAGAGGAAACTCTAGTTGAATAAGAGAAAATATGTTGACACAATAGTGTAGAGGTTTAATATGCATGGAAGTAAATCGGTCAAGGTTCCTGTTGCAACATATATTAAATTTTTTATCCTCAAAACTAAAACCTTCCTTTTTCGAGTTTCGTCTTTTCACGAAGCATAACCCTCACTATCATTTCCAAAAGGTCGATACCAAAATCCTGACAAACTTTATTCTTTAAATAATTAAAGGAAAAAACCAAAAGTGTTATAAAAGTCTTGACGCGCTTGCTGTAAAGTTATTTTTTAAATCACGAAAAGCTTAAACCCTAAAGGAGTTAAGACTAACCTTTAAAAGTTTTTTTCGGGGTTCGGGGTTTACTGAGAACATATGTTTTAATGCATTTCCAATCGCAGAATCCCGATCCCCAATTTCCTGAAATATGGAAGTTACTAATTATTAATCATATCGCAATTTCAGGATACGGGGTTCAACGATAACATACCTCTTGTCAACACAATCCCCGAAATCCTGAAACACGAAATCCCGACCCATAATCTGTGTTTAAAATGAATTAATCTTGTTTCAGAAGTTAATCCTTAATCTTGATTAATTAATTCACTAATATCGAAATTTAAGGCTTAAGTTAATCATTTTGCAATTTCAGAAATCGGGATTCAACGATGACATACCTTTTGTCAACAATATCCCCGAAATCCCAAAACGTGAAATCTCGACTCTTAATATGTGTTTAGTCTAAATTAACTTTGTTTTGGAAGCATGATTAATGAAAATCAAATGTTTAGGTTTGTTCACATTTCAGTTTCCGATCGAATGAAATTTTCTGAATTTTGAATTCAAAAGCACCAAAACACGACCACTTTATTAAAGGAAAACTGATGGTATGTGACACTAATGCATATCTTAGTAAATATCCACTGCATTCAATGTATTGAATTCTTGTTAGTTGCGTCAGTACCTGCATCATTAAATGGATTAAAAGAGATTTTTAAGGTCTATGTTTCGCAACATATTATGTTTCATACTATCAAGCGTAAGACGCATTCAGCCGAGCTCATACACTCCTTTTATATGACAGGTTTTCCATATAACTTAAAGTCATGGCACCAAATAAAGCATCAAAGAAGAGTGAAGATACACAAGAAGGAGATATCATATCTGACACTACGCCACATGCTATCGACTCAATTAAATATTGGACACAAATCTCTGAATTCCTGGAATACGAAATCAAGAATTCTCCTACTGATTCCGAAAATCACTTTTGGGATATAGCAGAATCAGAGCTTCATAAGATCGTGATGCACCCTCGGCTTATGGCGTACAATGACATGATCAATTGGGCCTTGGAAAAGGTTGATATTCCAACGAGGAGAATTTTAAATGATCAAGGGGTTGTTGTCGGCTCATTCAGGAGAGAACATATACAAGTAATGTATAAACTCTCACCAAATCCTAAGTACACTTTTAATGTTGAGTTTTTAGCTGAATTTCAAAGGAAAGAGTGTACTGAGGCCAACCGAACTTATCCTGATTTAATCAAAGAATGGTGGAGATGTCCATCAAAGTTTAGGGCCGATACCCATGGATTTTATGCCATAGCATCTTTGAATGAATACATGGTCTATGTAGCCATTATGCTGTGTAGACTTTTCGAGAAAAAGAATCCCTGCCATTTTCTTGCAGAATGGGTGCCCTTTTTAGAAGAAGCTTCAGAAGGATACACTTTCAACTGGAGTAAGATTTTTTTTGATAACCTATCTCAAGAAGTTTCAAATTACAGAGTTGCAAAATATAAAGGTTAACCAGTGGCCTTTTATATGTCAGCATACATTATGGACGCAGTTTGCTTTGTGACTCATTTTCCCTTGATGAATTGGAGTTGGAACATAACTTGTCCCGAACCCATTCATGAATATCACTCTGTGCTATGGGAAGAAAATGCTAAGAATGCATTTTACGAAATTTGTCATTTTATAATAATTCCAATGCATAGAATGTTTTATGGTTGTGAACCCCCTCGCATTTCTGAGCCAGTCTCAGAAAATCTCAAAGCAATAGCCAACTGGTTTGTTGATGAAAACTTCTCTTATGTTATGGTTTATGGGTGCTCAATCCCCCCTCACGCACTTCCGAAATTCCTCCCAGGCAGACTAGTATTAAGGGAGGTAGCACATCAAATAGTGAAAGGTGGTATTGGAATAGAGCTAAAGGTAGCTCAAAATAAATCCTGGCCAATATTCCCTATGTATGTCGAGAAATTTTCATTACTAAACCTAGGCCATTCTAAAGTGGAAGCAAAAGCACTAGAAGAAATAAAGTTGGTAGATATTGAGCATAGAAAGCATGACCCTTATAAATTAGTAAGTAGACATTTGATGCACTGTAATATGAAAGCGTATGAGCACAAAACATCTATTTATGATGATATATTCAAGGAGGTTAAAAATTATGAGTAGGTATTGAACATGGTACAGGCCTTATCTCCCGACTTACAGACTGGTTTTATGTCCTTCCAAAGTCATAGGCAAAGTTGTTTGCCAAAACTTTTGCAAGGTGAATCCACGAACCCTCCTTCAGAGTAGGAAGGGCCTCCCCCAGGCTTTGAAACAGATGTACAGGATAAAGAAAATACAAAGGGAAAAATGAAGGAGAGTGAAATGCCTTCACAAGAAACAGAAGTCCCCCAGAAAAAAAAAACAGAGGCAGGGAAAGGAAAGGAGTTGGAAACACCCTCAGAAATCCTTGAGAGTTTTCCCAAAAAAGTAGGAGGAACAACATCGATAGAACTTGGAAGTCCCATTACTTATTTGACTCCATTGCAGTATAATTATGGAAACCCCCATGAGGGAGCTCTATACATTAGTGATCTTGAGCCTATTTCTAGGGATGCGATTCCTTCATCCGATTATTTTTTTAGTAAAAAGAGGAAGGATATCCTGAAATAGGAGATGCATCCAAGAGGAGATATGATGATTAAAAAACACAAGATCATTATTGATGGACAAAAACTTAAAGAGGGAGAATTTGCTACAGAAATAGCGGGCACAATGGGAACTTTAGCATCAACGAATTTATACTCTGAAGGTAGTTTGACAACTATGTTGGAGAAGAAAGATTAGAGGATAGCTTAGTTACAGATTCAATTAAAAGAGACTGAAATAAATATCAGTTGGGAGATAGAAAAGGGTCTAGAACGAGCTAGATTAAATGACATTCAAGAAATTCAAAAAATGAAAGAAATCCTAGAGGAAGCAAATAAGAAAATACAGGTCACTCAAGAACAAGTCCTACAGCAACAGGAAATGAATAAACAATTACAGAACAAGATGAGTTCAATCCAAAATCAAGTGGTAGAAATGGAAGCTTTTCAAGCCCATGCTTTGGAAATTCATGCAAAAATAGAAAAAGAGCAACAGGGATTGATCTCTAAGATAGAAATTATTCAAACTTACTTTCAGGAGACAAGCAGATCCTTGGAGAACATTCTTCTAAAAGAGAGAGAGACAAAAGTAGCCAGAACAACTTTCCAAAAGGCAGTGACTCTTTCAGTAAAAGAGGAAATTGGAAAGACTCACAAGTTATCTGTTTTATAACAGATCAAAGGGGATATAATACTCAAGGTCTGGGAGGCAAGCCTCACCGAAAACAAAAATATAACCAAAGAGGTTAACGATGATTTCCAAGCAATTTTTGATCTTCTAGATAAGGATTCGTTGAACTTTGGAAAAGACAATTGTCTTGGATTATTAGGGGAAATTAACATTGGTAACCATCAGTGAAGATTCAAGGAGGAGCTGAAAGAAATTTAGTTAGATATCTCACAGATAAAATAAATTGATGTTACACAGATTAACAAGTGGATGGTGAGGCCTAATTTAAAGTTACAAACCATTGAGTTTACAGGAAAGATAGTTGACGACCGTCTACCAGGACTATAGAGAAAATTCTTTCTATTCGGGGCAAAATATATTCCAGAGGCTCCTATAGTATTGGTGCACCTCCTGGGAAAATGTATCGATTGTCTCAAAAGAGAAGAAGCAGTTTCATCATCAAAGAATTAAAGTATTATTTTGAAAATTTCATCATCAAAATTAATCAAAGAAGGTAAATATAGAAATAGAAAAGGTTCATTGTTTCATATTCATGTAACCGTTAGTCTGCGGAGATTAGTTAATCACCAACAGAAAAAAGGTTGGGTGATCATGTATAAATATAATTTCACAAGACTGAGAAAGGGCTTTTTTTTGGGGGGGGGATCCAATTGTATTAGAAGTATTATGATTTATAATAATATAGATGATGTAGATGAGATTCTGAATTTTGTCACCTTGAAGCTATGTGTTCCTTCACTCTATTTTCAATATATTTCAATATTTTTATTCCATGTCTTTTTAATGAATGATCAGTTATAGTTTAATTCAAAATTCTACCGTAGTTTGAATTTATTTGATCATCTAAATATTTACATTTTTTCCTCTATGATTGTTATCAGCAGTTTCAAGACCTGTAGGTCTGTTGGATGGTTATATCTTATAATTCATCAGAATTTTTTTTTTCTTCACTTCTTTTGTTATGATATGCGATTCTTTCAATATTAAAGCCTCATATTCTCCAATAGTGTTTCTTTGTGTTTATTTTAATATTCTCAGATTACTTCGAGTACATAAAATGGCCTTTACTGTTATCATATTATTATTTTGAGTTCTAAAATTCCTTTTCTATTTCATCCCACAAAACTGAAGCAACAAAATTTCTAAAACTTTTTTATAATTTAATAAAATTTTAATCCTCGTGACTGTCCCAAGTAATAGACAACCTAACATAGAACCCGGCCTACAGGATCAAACTAGCATTTCTTTGAACTTATTTAATACTATTCTGCAAACAACAACTACTTGAGTCGAATTAGAATGTTCATGGGTAGTTATTGAGAGAGAAATCATCATCCAAGAACAATGGGAAGCTAGATAGAGACAGTTGAGAAACCAATTTGATTTACCCTTCGTAATAGATTCTTACTCCCATTCTCTTTATTTTTTTGGATGCCTTGACAGTATACTTTAAAGCCTTAAAGTATAAACTCAGGAAAAATAGTTCCTATTCCTATAGGTGTAAATTTATCTATAGATCAGTGATCCAGGTGGATATCGGTGGCCACCCACCTTTTATGACTGGCTCAAAACAGTTTTCTGGCAAATATGGCAATTTACTATTTTTAGCAGTTTTTAACTTCCGGGACCATTTTGAGGGCCCAAATGAAGGGTTTTTGAGAGAAAGGTTATAAATAATAACCAAATCCATGATTGATCCCCCAAAATGAATCTCCTCAATGATACCTTTCCAATGAGCTATCATACGCCTAAAATGGAGATCGTATGCAAATGTTACGACCCCGGGAAGTTGTTGTACTAACTTACCCAAACGAGGCCCACATGACTTTTGGCGCTTCATCTCCTAGGGTTAGGTTTTTGGATGTATAGGACTTTTGGAATTCCATTTTATTGTAAAAATGCCTTCAAAGCCTCATCGTAATAATCTTCTTGCGAATGTGAGTAGCCATCACATCTCTTCTCAAAGTAAGCTGCCACCATTCTAGCGAGTCTTTCACTCTGTATTTTTACAGTCTCTGTACATTTATTTCATTAATAGAAATCATGTATTACTGTATATATGTGTTTATGGTTGCATATTTGATACATTTATGTTATCTTATTGAATATCTGTGATATCTCTGTGCATTCCTTTATTATATCTCCGCTCGCATTTCATGCCGAAAATAATCTGGATCAGTGGTATCAGAGCAGGTTGCTCTTGATAATTTTTCCATTGCATGTCCTCGACGAGGTCTAAGTACAAAAATTTGGGTCTCAAGCTTGTCTCTATTGAATACAATCACTCTCACACACCCAATAAACCCTCAATGGCGGAAGAAAAGAAAAACGACAGAGCAGACGATCATATCAATTTGTTGCTTGAGAAAGCTCTCACGCGACAAAGGGATGAAATGATGGAGAATTTTGCCCACATCCTTCAACGTCTGCCAATAACAGCAGGTGCATATTCATCAAGTGGCCACTTTGGAGGCACCTTACCTTTCAAGGTACAAGTTAATTTTGATATTCCTGTATTTGAAGGACAGATAAATGCAGAAGCCCTAGAAAAATGGTTAACTCAGCTAGAAGGTTATTTCTCTGTTCACAATTTTTTTGACAAAGAAAATATCACCTTCGCACTCCTTAAATCTCTCCCTCATGTCAAAAATTGATGGAAAAGTTACTGGGAGAAAAGTTCCACAAAGGAGTCTGGAATATACAGGGTCAATCCCACTTGGGATTTTTTTTTGGATGCAGTAAAGGAACAGTATTACCCTATTGGCAACTATGAGGACCAGTACATGAGATGGACCACACTACGACAAGAGAGGGGCCAAGCAGTTCAGGATTTCCCCGATACCTTCCATACCTTGCACACCAAGATGGGTATCAAAGAATCCGAGTGACATTTGGTTCTGAAATACTGTGGGGCTCTACACAGATACATCCAGACTGAAATGGATTTTCTGGACATCTAATCACTCGGTGTTGCTTATCGATATGTTGTTAAAATAGAGAAAAAATTTAAGCACCAGAACAAATGGGAGTTTGGGTCTACAAATCCGCAAAAAATGAAGCATGACAAAGACGGCCCTGACAAATAGTCTCCTGAAAACTAGTCCAAGACACATGAAAAGAAGGGTCACGGGAAGACAAGAAGGACACCGAAAAATGGTGCGAGTTCCACAAAATCCGTTGGCACAACACCGATGAATGTCACTCAAAAAAACCATTGGTGGTCGAGATCAAAGATAAAGAGCCGAACCCTGATTCTGAATCCGATTCTGAAAATAATGGTAAAGGACAGATCATTGACGCGAACCCCACTATTATTGTCGCGACCGCAGCAATTCAACCAGAAGAACCAACATATCTTGAAGAAGGGGAGTGCCTTTTTCATTCACATATGTGGGTGAAGGGGACCCCACTGCATTTTATTTTTGATAGCAGAACCCAGAAGAACCTCATCTCATCAGAGGTCGTCAAACAATTGGGATTGTCGACAACACCACACCCGTAGCCATACAACATCAGGTGGCTTCTCTAAGGACAAGATCTTCGTGTCAGCCAACAATTTCGATTGTCATATGGCATCCAACCCTTCAAGGATGAGGTATTATATGTTTTTCCCCACTGGATGTATGTGATGTTCTCTTGGGCCAACCATATATGTGGAAGTGCCATGTTGTTTATGAGTCTCAACCCCGCAGTGTACTTGTTTCTCTAGGGGTCATCTCTACAGAATACCAGAGGTAGTTCCAACTACTATTCCACCTAAAAAGTGCCACAAGGTAGTATATCATGCTGCAAAAATTAGCTTCTTCACAATCTGTTCAAAAGGAGAACAGAAGGACACTACAACCACTACAGCCTCGCCCCAAGCACCTTCTATCAAACAGAATCAAGTCAACAAGGTTGTAGCAAAGCACAAAGATTCCTTCTACTCCTCTCATGTAGCCTGACTTGTTGAACAGCCTCAGCCTCAATAGGTTCATGACAAACTTCCACAAATTGAGCAGCGCGACGTCTCCAATAAGGCAAGTAGCTCACCAAGATGCAGATTCAACAAATGATTTTCCCTCTCCTTTGGGAACTCGACGCAATGGAGAAAATTGCTTCGTAAGGAGGGAGGATTGATCCAGGTGGATATTAGTGGCCACCCACCTTTTCCGACTAGCTCAAAATAGTTTTCTGGCAAATTTGGCAAGTTACTATTTTTAGGAGTTTTTAACATCTGGGGCCATTTTGAGGGCCCAAATGAAGGGTTTTCAAGATATAGGTTCTCAATTATATCCAAAGGAATGATTTATCCCCCAAAATGAATCTCCTTGATTATACCTTTCCAACGAGCTATCATACACCTAAAACAGAGATCGTATGCAAAAGTTACGACCCCGGGAAGTTGATGTACTAACTTACCCAAACGGGGCCCACATGACTTTTGGCACT
>JZKD02S1749077.1:124304-136693 GCA_000966675.3 Picea glauca | reverse complement strand
GGATTAAGCATATAATAATGAGAAAGGACGTTGTGTACCTTGGAATGATCAGGTGAAATGATAGTATAAGTCAAAATACAGGTGATGAAGGGTATAATAATAGCAAAAAGTATGGTCAAAAAGGGTACAATATGTGGTCCTAACAGTGTGAATTCCACAAAATCCCCTGGCACAACAACGATGAATGTCACTCAAAACTACCATTGTTGGCCGAGATCAAAGACAAAGAGTTGAACCCTGATTCAGAATCTGATTCTGAAAATAATGGCAAAGGACAGATCATTGATGCAGACCCCACTACTATTGTCGCAACCACAACAATTCAACCAGAAGAACCAACAGATCCTGAAGAAGGGGAACACCTTTTTCATTCACAGATGTGGGTGAAGGGGACCCCAATGCATTTTATTGTTGATAGTGGAAGCCAGGACAACCTCATCTCAACATAGGTCATCAAACAGTTGGGGTTGTCGACAACACGACACCCGCAACCATACAACATCGGGTGGCTTCCCCAAGGACAAGATCTCCATGTCAACCAACAATGTCGATTGTCATATGGCATCCAACCCTTCAAGGATGATGTATCATGTGATGTTTCCCCATTGGATGTCTGTGATGTTCTCTTGGGCCAACCATATATCTAGAAGAGCAATGTTGTTTATGAGTCTCCACCCTGCAGTGTCATTGTTTCTCTGGGGGGTCATATCTACAGAATACCAGAGGTAGTTCCAACTATTGTTCCACCTAAAAAGTGTCGCAAGGTAGTATCTCATATTGTAAAATTTAGCTTCTTCACAATCTGTTCAAAAGGTGAATAGGACACTGCAACCACTACAGCCTCGCCCCAAGCACCTACTATCAAACAAAAGCAAGTCAATAAGGTTGAAGCAAAGTGAAAAGATTCCTTCTGCGCATCATTCTCTCATGAAGCCCAACTTTTTGAACGGCCTCATCCTCAACAGGTTCATGACAAACTTCAACAAACTGAGCAACACGACGTCTGCAGCAAGGCAAGCAGTTCACCAAGATGTAGATTCAGCAAATGCTTTTCTCTCTCCCTAGGGAACTCAACACAATGGATACCATTGCTTCCTAAGGAGGGATTATTTATATAGGTGGATATAGGTGGTGACCCACCTTTTTCGACTGGCTCAAAATAGTTTTCTGGCAAATTTGGCAATTTACTATTTTTAGCAGTTTTTAACTTCTGGGGCCATTTTGAGGGTCCAAATGAAGTTTTTTTGAGATAGAGGTTATCAATGATATCCAAATTCATTAATTATCCATCATAATGAATATCCTCAATGATACCTTTCCAACAAGCTATCATACGCCTAAAACGGAGATCGTATGCAAAAGTTACGACCCTGGGAAGTTGATGTACTAACTTACCCAAATGGGGCCCACATGAATTTTGGCGCTTCCTCTCCTAGGGTTAGGTTTTTGGATGTTTAGGACTTTTGGAATTCTTGTTTATTGTAAAAATGCCTTCAGAGCCTCATCATAATCATCTTCTTTTGAATGTGAGTAGCTGTCACATCTCTTCTCAGAGATAAGTTGTCACCATTCTAGCGAGTCTTTCACTCTGTATTTTTACAGTATCTGTACATTTATTTCATTAATAGAAATTGTGTATTAGTGTATATCTGTGTTTATGGTTGCATCTCTGATACATTTATGTTATCTTATTGAATATCTGTGATATCTCTATGCATTTCTTTATTATATCTCCGCTTGCATTTCGTGCCAAAAATAATCTGGATCAGTGGTATTAGAGCAAGCTGCTCTTCATCGTTTTTTCAGTGCATGTCCCTGACAAGTTTCGAATATAGAAATTTGGGTCTCGAGCTTGTCTCTCTTGAAGAAAATCGCTCTCACACACCCAAGAAACCCTGAATGGAGAAAGAAAAGAAAAATGACGGAGCAGACTATCCTATCAATCTGTTGCTTGAGAAAGCTCTCACGCGATAAAAGCGGGTGCATCTTCATCAAGCGACCACTTTCGAGGCACCTCGCCTTTAAAGGTACAAGTTAATTGTGATATTCCTATATTTGAAGGACAGATAGATGTAAAAGCCCTAGAAAAATGGTTAACTCTGCTAGAAGGTTATTTCTCTGTTCACAATGTTTACGACAAAGAAAAGATCACCTCCGCACTCCTTAAAGCTCTCCCTCATGTCAAACATTGGTGGGAAACTTACTGAGACAAAAGTTCCACAAAGGAGTCTGGAATATACGGGGCCAATCCCACTTGGGATTTTTTTTTCAATGTGGTAAAGGAACAATATTACCCTATTGGAAACTATGAGGACCAGTACATAATATGGACCACACTGTGGCAAGAGAGGGGCCAAGAAGTTCCAAAGTTCACCAATACCTTCCATACCTTGTGCACCAAGTTGGGTATCAAAGAATCCGAGCGACATTTGGTTCTGAAATACTGTGGGGATCTACATAGATACATCCAGATTGAAATGGATTTTCTGGATATCTCATCACTCGATGTTTCTTATCGATATGCTATTAAAATCAAGCATAAATTTAAGCACCAAAACAAATGGGAGTTTGGGTCTACAAATCCACAACAACTGAAGTATGACAAAGATGGCCCTAACAAACAGTCTCCCAAAAAATTGTCCAAGACACAAGAAAAGAAGGGTCATGGGAAGACAAAGAAGGACAATGGAAAATGGTGCGAGTTCCACAAAATCCCCTGGAACAACACCGATGAATGTCGCTCAAAACATCCATTGGTGGTCCCGATCAAAGACAAAAAGTTGAACCCTTATTTAGAATTTGATTCTCAAAATAATGGTAAAGGCCAGATCATTCACATGGACCCCACTGCTATTGTCGTGACCATAGCAATTCAACCAGAAGAACCAACAGATCCTGAAGAAGGGGAGCACCTTTTTCATTCATAGATGTGGGTGAATGGGACCCTATTTCATTTTATTGTTGATAGAGGAAGCCAGAAGAACCTCATCTCAGCAGAGGTCGTCAAACAATATGGATTGTCGACAACACCACACCCACAGCCATACAACATCGGGTGGCTTCACCAAGGACGAGATTTTCATGTCAGCCAATAATGTCAATTGTCATACGACATCTAACCCTTCAAGGATGAGGTATTATGTGATGTTTCCCCACTGGATGTCTGTGATGTTCTCTTGGGCCAACCCTATATGTGGAAGTGCCATGTTGTTTATGAGTCTCGACCCTGCAGTGTCATTGTTTCTCTGGGGTGTCATCTCTACAGAATACTAGAGGTATTTCCAACTACTGTTCCACCTAAAAAGTGTCGCAAGGTAGCATCTCATACTGCAAAATTTAGCTTCTTCACAATCTGTTCAAAAGGAGAACAGAAGGACACTGCAACCACTACAACTTCACCCCAAGCACCTTCTATCAAACAAAAGAAAGTCGACAAGGTTGCATCAAAGCGCAAATATTCCTTTTTCACATGATACTCTCATGTATCCCAACTTTCTGAATGGCCTCAGCCTCAACAGGTTTGTGACAAACTTTTACAAACTGAGCTGCATGACGTCTCCAACAAGGAAAGCATCTCACCAAGATGCAGATTCAGCAAACGATTTTCCCTCTCCCCCACGTTCTTAATGTAATGGATACCATTGCTTCCTAAGGAGGGAGGATTGATCCAGGTGGATATTGGTGGACACCCACCGTTTTTGACTGGTTCAAAACAGTTTTCTGGCAAATTCGGCAATTTACTATTTTTAGCAGTTTTTAACTTCCGAGGCCACTTTGAGGGCCCAAATGAAGGTTTTTTGAGATATAGGTTCTAAATTAGTGTTGAAGGCATGATTGAAACCTAAAAATGAATCGACCCTATGATACCTTTCCAACGAGCTATCATACGCCTAAAACGGAGATCGTATGTAAAAGTTACAACCCCGGGAAGTTGATGTACTAACTTACCCAAACGGGGCCCACATGAATCTTGTCGCTTCATCTCCTAGGGTTAGGTTTTTGGATGTATAGTACTTTTGGCATTCCTGTTTATTGTAAAAATGCTTTCAGAGCCTCATTGTAATCATCTTCTTGGGAATGCGAGTAGCTTTCACATCTCTTCTCAGAGATAAAGTGCCACCATTCTAACGAGTCTTTCACTATGTATTTTTGCAATCTCTGTACATTTCTTTCATTAATAGAAATCGTGTATTACTATATATCTATATTTATGGTTGCATCTCTGATACATTTATGTTATCTTATTGAATATTTGTGATATCTTTATGCATTTATTTATTATATCTCCGCTCGCATTTCGTGCCGAAAATAATCTGGATCAGTGGTATCAGAGCAGGCTGCTCTTGATCGTTTTTTTAGTGCATGTCACAACACTGATGAATGTTGCTCAAAATAGCCATTGGTGGTTGAGATCAAAGACAAAGAGCCGAACCTTGATTCAGAATCTGATTCTGAAAATAATGGTAAAGGACAGATCATTAACGTTGACCCCACTGCTATTGTCGTGACTGCAACAATTCAACCAGAAGAACCCACAGATCCTAAAGAAAAGGAGCGCCTTTTTCATTCACAGATGTGGGTGAAGGGGACCCCACTTCATTTTATTGTTGATAGTGGAAGCCAAAAGAACCACATCTCAGTAGAGGTCATCAAACAGTTGGGATTGTCGACAACACCACACCCGCAGCCATACAACATCGGGTGGCTTCGCCAAGGATGAGATCTTCGTGTCAGCCAACAACGTCGATTTTCATATGGCATCCAACCCTTCAAGGATGAGTTATTATGTTATGTTTCCCCACTGGATGTATGTGATGTTCTCTTGGGCCAACCATATATGTGGACGCGCCATGATGTTTATGAGTCTCGACCCCACAATGGAATTGCTTCTCTCGGGGTCATATCTACAGAATACCAGAGGTAGTTCCAACTACTGTTCCACCTAAAAAGTGTCGCAAGGTAGTATCTCATACTGCAAAATTTAGCTTCTTCACAATCTGTTCAAAAGGCGAAATGAAGGACATTGCAACCACTACAGCCTCGCCCCAAACACCTTCTATCAAATAGAAGCAAGTTGAAAAGGTTGCAGCAAAGCGCAAATATTCCTTTTGTGCATCATCATCTCATGTAGCCTGACCTGTGGAATGGCCTCTGCCTCAATAGGTTCATAACAAACTTCCACAAACTGAGCAGCGCGATGTCTCCAACAAGGCAAGCAGCTCACCAAGATGCAGATTCAGCAAACGCTTTTCCCTCTCCTCGGGGAACTCAACGCAATGGAGAAAATTTATTCCTAAGGAGGGAGTATTGATCCAAGTTGATATCGGTGGCCACCCACCATTTCCGACTGGCTCAAAATAGTTTTCTGGCAAATTTGGCAATTTACTATTTTTAGCAGTTTTTAACTTCCGGGACCATTTTGAGGGCCTAAATGAAGGTTTTTCTAGATATAGATTATCAATTATGGTCAATGACATGATTGAAACCCAAAAATGAATCTCCTCGATGATACCTTTCCAACGAGCTATCATACTCTTAAAACGGAGATCGTATGCAAAAGTTACGACCCCGGGAAGTTGATGTACTAACTTACCCAAACGAGGCCCACATGACTTTTGGCGCTTCATCTCCTAGGGTTAGGTTTTTGGATGTCTAGGAATTTTGACATTCTTGTTTATTGTAAAAATTCCTTCAGAGCCTCATCGTAATCATCTTCTTGCAAATGCGAGTAGCCGTCACATCTCTTCTAAGAGATAAGTTGCCACCATTCTAGCGAGTCTTTCACTCTGTATTTTTACAGTCTCTATACATTTATTTCATTAATAGAAATCGTGCATTACCGTATATATGTGTTTATGGTTGCATCTTTGATACATTTATGTTATCTTATTGAATATATGCGATATCTCTTTGCATTTCTTTATTATATCTCCGTTCTCATTTTGTGCCGAAAATAATCTGGATCAATGGTATCAGAGCAGGCTGCTCTTAATCATTTTTTCAGTACATGTCCCCGACGAGGTCCGAGTATAACAATTTGGGTCTCAAGCTTGTCTCTCTTGAAGACAATCACTCTCACACACCCAAGAAACCCTCAATGGTGGAAGAAAATAAAAATAATGTAGCAAACGATCCTATCAATCTGTTTCTTGAGCAAGCTCTCACACGACAGAGGGACGAAATGATGGAGAATTTTTCCCACTTCCTTCAATGCCTGCTGATAACAGTGGGTGCATCTTCATAAAGAGACCACTTTGGAGGCACCACGCCTTTCAATTTATAAGTTAATTTTGATATTCATGTATTTAAAGGACAGATAGATGTAGAAGCCCTAGAAAAATGGTTAACTCTGCTAGAAGGTTATTTCTTTGTTCACAATTTTTTTGACAAATAAAATATCACCTTCGCACTCCTTAAAGATCTCCCTCATGTCAAACATTGGTGAGAAACTTACTGTGAGAAAATTTCCACAGAGGCTTCTGGAATATATGGGGTCGATCCCTCTTGGAATTTTTTTGTGGATGCGGTAAAGGAACAGTATTACCCCATTGGAAACTATGAGGACCAGTACATGAGATGGAACACACTGCGGCAAGAGAGGGGCCAAGCAGTTTCAGAGTTCACCAATACCTTCCATACCTTGCACACCAAGCTAGGTATCAAAGAGTCCAAGCAACATTTGGTTCTAAAATATCGTGGGTCTCTACACAGATACATCCAGACTGAAATGGATTTTCTGGACATCTCATCACTCGGTGTTGCTTATCGATATGATGTTAAAATCGAGCAGAAATTTAAGCACAAGAACAAATGGGATTTTGGGTCTGAAAATCTACAACAATGGATGTATGACAAAGACGGCCCTAACAAATAGTCTCCAAAAAAATAGTCCAAGACACAGGAAAAGAAGGGTCACAGGAAGACAAGGAAGGACACCAGAAAATGGTGCGAGTTCCACAAAATCCCCTGGCACAAAACCGATGAATGTCGCTCAAAATAGTCATTGGTGGTCGAGATCAAAGACAAAGAGACGAACCCTGATTATGAATCTGATTCTGAAAATAATGGTAAAGGACAAATCAATGACATGGACCCCACTTCTATTGTCACAACCGCAACAATTCAACCAGAAGAACCAACGGATCTTGAAGAATGGGAGCACCTTTTTCATTCACAAATGTAGGTGAAGGGGACCCCACTGCATTTTATTGTTGATAGTGGAATCCAGAAGAACCTCATCTCAGCAGAGGTCTTCGAACATTTTGGATTGTCGACAACACCACACCCACAGCCATACAACATTACATGGCTTTGCCAAGGACGAGATCTTCGTGTCAGCCAACAATGTCGATCTCCATATGGCATCCAACCCTTCAAGGATGAGGTATTATGTGATGTTGTCCCACTGGATGTCTGTGATGTTCTCTTGGGACAACCATATATGTGGAAGCACCATGTTGTTTATGAGTCTCGACCCTGCAGTGTCATTGTTTCTCTAGGGGGTCATCCCTACAGAATGCCAGAGGTAGTTCCAAATATTGTTCCACCTAAAAAGTGTCGCAAGGTAGTATCTCATACTGCAAAATTTAGCTTCTTCACAATCTGTTCAAAAGGAGAACAGAAGGACACTGCAACCACTACAGCCTCGCCCCAAGCACCTCCTATCGAATAGAAGAAAGTCCAAAAGGTTGTAGCAAAGCACAAAGATTCCTTCTACGCATCGTCCTCTGATGTAGCCCAACTTGTTGAACGGCCTCAGCCTCAACAGGTTCATGACAAACTTCAACAAATTTAGCAACGCAATGTCTTTAGTAAGGCAAGAATCTCACCAAGATGCAGATTCAGCAAACACTTTTCCCTCTCCCTCGGGAACTCATCTAAATGGATACCATTGCTTCCTAAGGAGGGAGGTTTGATCCATGTGGATATCGATGGCCACCCAACTTTTCCGACTAGCTCAAAACAGTTTTCTGGCAAATTCAAAAATTTACTATTTTTAGCAGTTTTTAACTTCTGGGGCCATTTTGAGGGCCCAAATGAAGGTTTTTCAATATCGAGGTTCTCAATAATATTCTTGAACATGATTGAGCCCCAAAAATGAATATCCTCGATGATACCTTTCCAATGAGCTATCATACACCTAAAATGGAGATTGTATGCAAACGTTACGACCCCGGGAAGTTGATGTACTAACTTACCCAAACGAGGCCCACATGACTTTTGGGGCTTCATCTCCTAGGGTTAGTTTTTTGGATGTCTAGGGATTTTGGAATTCCTGTTTATTGTAAAAATTCCTTCAGAGCCTCATTGTAATCATCTTCTTACGAATGCAAGTAGTCGTCACATCTCTTCTCAAAGATAAGTTGCCACCATTCTAACGAGTCTTTCACTCTGTATTTTTACAGTCTCTGTACATTTATTTCATTAATATAAATCGTGTATTACTGTATATATGTGTTTATGGTTGCATCTCTGATACATTTATGTTATCTTATTGAATATCTTTGATATCTCTGTGCATTTGTTTATTATATCTCCGCTCGCATTTCGTGCCGAAAATAATCTGGATCAATGGTATCACAGTAGGTTGCTCTTGATCATTTTTCAGTGCATGTACCCGATGAGGTCCGAGTATAGAAAGTTGGGTCTTGAGCTTGTCTCTCTTGGAAAAAAAATCTCTCACACACCCAAGAAACCCTCAATGGTGGAAGAAAAGAAAAACGACAGAGTAGACGATCCTATCAATCTATTGCTTGAGCAAGCTCTCACGTGACAGAGGGACAAAATGATGGAGAATTTTAACCACATCCTTCATTGCCTGCCGATAACAGCGGGCACATCTTTATCAAGCGACCACTTTGGAGGTATCTCTCCTTTCAAGAGACAATTTAATTTTTATATTCCTGTATTTGAAGGACAGATAGATGCAGAAGCCCTAGAAAAATGGTTAACTCTTGTAGAATGTTATTTCTCTGTTCACAATTTTTTCAACAAAGAAAAGATCACCTTCACACTCCTCAAATCTCTCCCTCATTTCAAGCATTGGTGGGAAACTTACTGGGAGAAAAGTTCCACAGAGGAGTTTGGAATGTATGGGGCCGATCCCACTTGGGATTTTTTTGTGGATGCGGTAAAGTAACAGTATTACCATGTTGGAAACTATGAGGACCAATACATAATATGGACCACACTGCGGAAATAGAGGGGCCAAGAAGTTTTGGAGTTCACCAATACCTTCCATACCTTGCGCACAAATATGGGTATCAAAGAATCCGAGCGACATTTGGTTCTGAAATACCGTGGGGCTCTACACAGATACATCTAGACTGAAATGGATTTTCTGGACATCTCATCACTCGGTGCTTCTTATTGATATGTTGTTAAAATCGAGCAGAAATTTAAGCACCAGAACAAAAGGGAGTTTGGGTCTTCAAATCTGCAACAACCGAAGTATGACAAAGATGGCCCTAACAAACAGTCTTCTGAAAACCAGTCCAAGACATAGGAAAAGAAGGCTCATGGGAAGACAAAGAAGGATATGGTACGAGTTCCACAAAATCCCCTAGCACAATATCGATGAATGTTGTTAAAAATAGCCATTGGTGGCTGAGATCAAAGACAAAGAGCCGAACCCTGATTTTGAATCTGATTTTGAAAATAATGCTAGAGGACAAATCATTGATGTGGACCCCACTTCTATTGTCATGATAGAAGCAATTCAACCAGAAGAACCAACAGATCCTGAAGAAGGGGAGCGCATTTTTCATTCACAGATGTGGGTGAAGGGGACCCCACTGTATTTTATTGTTGATAGCGGAAGCTAGAAGAACCTCATCTCAGTAAAGGTCATCAAATAGTTGGGATTGTCGACAACACCACACCCGCAGCCATACAACATCAGGTGGCTTCTCCAAGGACGAGATATTCGTGTCAGCCAATAATGTCGATTTTCATACAACATCCAACCCTTCAAGGATGAGGTATTATGTGATTTTTCCCCACTGGATGTCTTTGATGTTCTCTTGGGAAAACCATATATGTCGAAGCACCATGTTGTTTATGAGTCTCGACCCCGCAGTGTCATTGTTTCTCTAGGGGGACATCTCTATAGAATACCATAGGTAGTTCCAACAACTGTTCCACCTAAAAAGTTCCGCAAGGTAGTATCTCTTACTGCAAAATTTATCTTCTTCACAATCTATTCAAAAGGAGAACAGAAAGACACTGCAACCACTACAGCCTCGCCCCAAACACCTTTTATCAAATAGAAGCAAGTCGACAAGGTTGCAGCAAAGTGTAAAGATTCCTTCTACGCATCATCCTTTCATGTAGCTCGACTTGTTGAACAGCCTCATCCTCAACAGGTTCATGACAAACTTCCACAAACTGAGCAGTGCGACGTCTCCAGCAAGGCAAGCAGCTCACCAAGATGTAGATTCACCAAACGCTTTTCCCTCTCCACCAGGAACTCAACACAATGGATACCATTTCTTCCTAACGAGGGAAGATTATTCCAAGTGGATATTGGTGGCCACCCACCTTTTACGACTGGCTAAAAACAGTTTTCTAGCAAATTTGGCAATTTACTATTTTTAGCAGTTTTTAACTTCCGGGGCCATTTTGAGGGCCCAAATGAAGGTTTTTCTAGATGTAGGTTCTAAATTCTATCCAAAGGCATAATTTATCCCCTAAAAGGAATCTCCTCGACGATACCTTTCCAACTAGCTATCATATGCCTAAAACGGAGATCATATGCAAAAGTTACGACCCTGGGAAGTTGATGTACTAACTTACCCAAACGGGGCCCACACGACTTTTGGCGCTTCATCTCCTAGGGTTAGGTTTTTGGATGTCGAGGACTTTTGGAATTCCTATTTATTGTAAAAGGGCCTTCAAAGCCTCATCGTAATCATCTTCTTGCAAATGCAAGTAGCCGTCACATCTCTTCTCAGAGATAAGTTGTCACCATTCTAGCAAGTCTTTCACTCTGTATTTTTATAGTCTCTGTACATTTCTTTCATTCATAGAAATTGTGTATTACTGTATATCTATGTTTATGGTTGCATCTCTGATACATTTATGTTATCTTATTGAATCTCTGCGATATCTCTGTGCATTTCTTTATTATATCTCCGCTCACATTCCGTGCCAAAAATAATCTGGATCAGTGGTATCAAAGCAGGCTACTCTTGATCATTTTTTCAGTGCATGTCCCTAACGAGGTCCGAGTAGAGAAAGTTGGGTCTCGAGATTGTCTCTCTTGAAGACAATCTCTCTCACACACCCAAGAAACTCTCAATGGCGGAAGAAAAAAAAAATGACGGAGAAGACGATCCTATCAATATGTTACTTGAGCAAGCTCTCACGTGACAAAGGGACAAAATGATGGAGAATTTTTCCTACATCCTTCAATTCCTACCGATAACAGAGGGTGCATATTCATCAAGCGGCCACTTTCGAGGCACCCTGCCTTTCAAGGTACAATTTAATTGTGATATTCCTATAATTGAAGGACAGATAGATGAAAAAGCCCTAGAAAAATTGTTAACTCTGCTAGAAGGTTATTTCTCCGTTCACAATTTTTCCGACAAAGAAACGATCACCTTCGCACTCCTTAAAGCTCTTCCTCATGTCAAACATTGGTGGGAAACTTATTGGGAGAAAAGTTCCACAGAAGAGTCTGGAATATACAGGGTCGATCCCACTTGGGATTTTTTTATAGATGGGGTAAAGGAACAATATTACTCTATTGGCAACTATGAGGACCAGTATATGAGATGGACCACACTGTGGCAAGAGAGGGGCTAAGTAGTTCTGTAGTTCACCAATACCTTCCATACATTGTGCACCAATCTGGGTATCAAAGAATCTGAGCGACATTTGGTTCTGAAATACCGTGGGACTCTACACAGATACATCTATACTGAAATGGATTTTTTGGACATCTCATCACTCAGTGTTGCTTATCAATATGATGTTAAAATTGAGAAGAAATTTAAGCACCAAAACAAACGGGATTTTGGGTCTGCAAATCCGCAACAACCAAAGTATGACAAAGACATCCCTAATAAACAGTCTCCCAAAAACCATTCCAAGACACAAGAAAATAAGGGTCACGGGAAGACAAAGAAGGACACCGAAAAATGGTGTGAGTTCCACAAAAGCCCCTGGTACAACACAGATGAATATCGCTCAAAACAGTCATTGGTGACCGAGATCAAAGACAAAGAGTCGAACCCTGATTCTGAATCTGATTCTGAAAATAATGGTCAAGGAGAGATCATTGACATGGACCCCAGTGCTATTGTCGCGACCGCAACAATTCAACCAAAAGAACCAACATATCCTAAAGAAGGGGAGCCCCTTTTTCATTCACAAATGTGGGCGAA
>JZKD02S1749077.1:108183-124254 GCA_000966675.3 Picea glauca | reverse complement strand
TACGACATCCAACCCTTCAAGGATGAGGTATTATGTGATGTTTCCCCACTGGATGTCTGTGATGTTCTCTTGGGCCAACCATATATGTGGAAGCCCCATGTTGTTTATGAGTCTCGACCCCACAGTGTACTTGTTTCTCTGGGGGGTCATATCTACAGAATACCAGAGGTAGTTCCAACTACTGTTCCACCTAAAAAGTGTCGCAAGGTAGTATCTCATACTGCAAAATTTAGCTTCTTCACAATCTGTTCAAAAGGAGAACAGAAGGACACTGCAACCACTACATCCTCACCCCAAGCACCTTCTATCAAACAGAAGAAAGCCGAAAAGGTTACAGCAAAGAGCAAATATTCCTTCTGTGCATCGTCCTCTCATGTAACCTGACTTGTTGAATGGCCTCAGCCTCAATAGGTTTGTGACAAACTTCCACAAACTGACCAGCGCGACGTCTCCAGCAAGGCAAGCAGCTCATCAAGATGCAGATTCAGGAAATGATTTTGCCTCTCCCCCGGGAACTCAACGCAATGGATACCATTTCTTCCTAAGGAGGGAGGATTGATCCAAGTGGATATCAGTGGCCACCCACCTTTTTTGACTGGCTCAAAACAGTTTTCTGGCAAATTTGGCAATTTACTATTTTCAGTAGTTTTTAACTTCCGGGGCCATTTTGAGGGCCCAAATGAATGTTTTTCTAGATCCAGGTTCTCAATGATAGAAAAAGGCATGATTGAGCCCCTAAAATGAATCTCCTCGGAGATGTCTTTCCAACAAGCTATCATACGCCTAAAACGGAGATCGTATGCAAATGTTACGACCCAGGAAGTTGATGTACTAACTTACCCAAATGGGGCCCACATGACTTTTGGCGCTTCATCTACTAGGGATAGGTTTTTGGATGTCTAGGACTTTTTTCATTCCTGTTTATTGTAAAAATTCCTTTAGAGCCTCATCATAATCATCTTCTTGTGAATGCAAGTAGTCATTACATCTCTTCTTAGAGATAAGTTGCCACCATTCTAGCGAGTCTTTCACTCTGTATTTTTATAGTCTCTCTACATTTATTTCATTAATAGAAATCGTTTATTACTGTATATTTGTGTTTATGGTTCATCTCTGATACATTTTTTTTATCTTAATGAATATCTACGATATCTTTGTGCATTTCTTTATTATATCTCCGCTCGCATTTCATGCCGAAAATAATCCAGATCAGTGGTATCAGAGCAGGTTGTTCTTGATCATTTTTTCAATGCATGTCCCCAACGAGGTTTGAGTATATAAAGTTGGGTCTCGAGCTTGTCTCTCTTGAATACAATATCTCTTGCACAGCCAAGAAACCCTCAATGGCAGAAGAAAATAAAAATGACGTAACAGACAATCCTATCAAGTTGTTGCTTGAGCAAGCTCTCACGAGACAGAGGGATGAAATGATGGAGAATTTTTCCCACATCCTTCAATGCCTGCCAATAAAAATGGTTGCATCTTCATCAAGCGGCCACTTTGGAGGCACCTTGCCTTCCAAGGTACAAGTTAATTTTGATATTCCTACATTTGAAGGATAGATAGATGTAGAAGCCCTAGAAAAATGGTTAACAATGCTAGAAGGTTATTTCTTTGTTCACAATTTTTTCGACAAAGAAAAGATCACGATCACACTCCTTAAATCTCTCCCTCATGTCAAACATTGGTGGGAAACTTACTAGGAGAAAAGTTCCACAGCGGAGTCTGGAATATACGGGGTCGATCCCACTTGAGATTTTTTTGTGGATGCGGTAAATTAATAGTATTACCCTATTGGCAAATATGAGGACCAGTACATGAGATGGACCACACTACGGAAAGAGAGGGGACAAGCATATTTGGAGTTCACCAATACCTTCCATCTCTTGGGCACCAAGATGGGTATCAAAGAATCTGAGCAACATTTGGTTCTGAAATACTGTGGGGCTCTACACAGATACATCCAGACTGAAATGGATTTTCTGGACATCTAATCACTCGATGCTGCTTATCGATATGTTTTTAAAATCGAGAAGAAATTTAAGCACCAGAACAAACGGGAATTTGGGTCTGCAAATCCCCAACAACCGAAATATGAAAAAGACAACCCTAACAAACAGTCTCCCGAAAACTAGTCCAAGACACAAGAAAAGAAGGGTCACGGGAAGACAAAGAAGGACACTGAAAAATGGTGTGAGTTCCACAAAATCCCCTGGCACAACATCGATGAATGTCTCTCAAAACAGTCATTGGTGGATGAGATCAAAGACAAAGAGACAAACCCTGATTCAGAATCTGATTCTGAAAATAATGGTAAAGGACAGATCATTGACGTGGACCCCACTGCTAGTGTCACGACCGCAGCAATTCAACCAGAAGAACCAACAGATCCTAAAGAAGGGAGCCCCTTTTTCATTCACATATGTGGGTGAAGGGGACCCCCCTGAATTTTATTGTTGATAGTAGAAGCCAGAAGAACCTCATCTCAGCAGAGGTTGTCAAACAGTTGGGATTGTCAACAACAACACACCCGCACCCATACAACATCAGGTGGCTTCGCCAAGGATGAGATCTCCATGCCAGATAGCAATGTCGATTGTAATATGGCATCCAACCCTTCAAGGATGAGGTATTATGTGATGTTTCCCCACTGGATGTCTGCGATGTTCTCTTGGGCCAACCATATATGTGGAAGCGCCATGTTGTTTATGAGTCTCGACTCCACAGTGTCATTGTTTCTCTGGGGGGTCATCTCTACAGAATACCAGAGGTAGTTCCAATTACTGTTCCACCTAAAACATTTCGCAAGGTAGTATCACATACTACAAAATTTAACTTCTTCACAATCTGCTCAAAAGGAGAACAGAAGGACACTACAACCATTATAGCCTCGCCCCAAGCATCATCTATCAAATAGAAGCAAGTCAAAATGGTTGCAGCAAATCATAAAGATTCCTTCTACACATTATCCTCTCTGGTAGCCCAAATTATTGAACGGCCTCAGCCTCAATAAGTTCGTGACAAACTTCCACAAACTGAGCAGCGCGACGTCTCTAGCAAGGCAAGCAGTTCACCAAGATGCAGATTCAGCAAACGCTTTTCCCTCTCCCCCGATAACTCAACGCAATGGAGACCATTTCTTCTTAAGGAGGGAGGATTGATCCAGGTGGATATCGGTTGCCACCTGCCTTTTCCGACTAGCTCAAAATAGTTTTCTGACAAATTTGGCAATTTACTATTTTTAGCAGTTTTTAACTTCCGGGGCCATTTTGAGGGCCCAAATGAAGGTTTTTCGAGATCTAGGTTCTCAAAAATATCCGAAGGCATGATTGAGCCCCCACAATTAATCTCCTCGATGATACCTTTCCAACAAGCTATCTTCCAACAAGCTACCATACGCCTAAAACGGAGATCGTATGCAAAAGTTATGACCCTGGGAAGTTGATGTACTAACTTACCCAAACGGGGCCCACATGAATTTTGGCGCTTCATCTCCTAGGGTTAGGGTTTTTGATGTCTAGGACTTTTTGCATTCCTGTTTATTGTAAAAATTCCTTCAGAGCCTCATCATAATCATCTTCTTGTGAATGCGAGTAGCTGTCACATCTCTTCTCAGAGATAAGCTGCCACCATTCTAGCATGTCTTTGACTCTATATTTTTACAGACTCTGTACATTTATTTCATTTATAGAAATCATGTATTACTATATATCCGTGTTTATGGTTGCATCTCTGATACATTTATGTTATCTTATTGAATATCTGCGATATCTCTATGCATTTCTTTATTATATCTTCGCTCGCATTTCGTGCCGAAAATAATCCGGATCAGTGGTATCAGAGCAATCTGCTCTTGATCATTTTTTAAGTGCATGTCCCCGAAGAGGTCTGAGTATAGCAAGTTGGGTCTCGAGCTTGTCTCTCTTAAATAAAATCGCTCTCACACACCCAAGAAACCCTTAGTGGTGGAAGAAAAGAAAAATGATGGAGCAGACGATCATATCAATCTGTTTCTTGAGCAAGCTCTCACACGACAAAGGGACGAAATGATGGAGAATTTTTCCCACATCCTTCAATGCTCGTCGATAAAAACAGGTGCATATTCATCAAGTGACCACTTTGGAGGCACCTCGACTTTCAAGGTACAAGTTAATTTTGATATTCCTGTATTTGAAGGACAGATAGATGCAGAAGCCCTAGAAAAATGGTTAACTCTTCTAGAAGGTTATTTCTCTGTTCACAATTTTTTCGAAAAAGAAAAGATCACCTTAGCACTCCTTAAAGCTCTCTCTTATGTCAAACATTGGTGGGAAACTTACCGAGAGAAAATTTCCACATAGGATTCTAGAATATACAGAGCCGATCCCACTTGGGATTTTTTGTGGATGCAGTAAAGGAACAGTATTACCCTGTTGGCAAATATGAGGACCAATACATGAGATGGACCACACTGTGGCAAGAGAGGGGCCAAGCAATTTCGGAGTTCACCAATACCTTCCATACCTTGTGCACCAATATGGGTATCAAAGAATCTGAGTGACATTTGGTTATGAAATACCTTGGGGCTCTACACAGATACATCCAGACTGAAATGGATTTTCTGGACATCTTATCACTCGGTGTTGGTTATCGATATGTTGTTAAAATCGAGAAGAAATTTAAGCCCCAGAAAAAACGGGAGTTTGGGTCTGCAAATCCGTAACAACCGAAGTATGAAAAAGACGGCCCTCACAAACAGTCTCCCGAAAACCAGTCTAAGACACAGGAAAAGAAGGGTCATGGGAAGACAAAGAAGGACACCGAAAAATGGTGCGAGTTCCACAAAATCCCCTTGCACAACACCGATGAATGTCTCTCAAAACATTCATTGGTGGCCGAGATCAAAGGTAAAGAGCCGGACCCTGATTCAGAATCTGATTCTGAAAATAATGGTAAAGGACAGATCATTGACGTGGACCCCACTACTATTGTCACGACCACAACAATTCAACTAGAAGAACCAACAGATCCTGAAGAAGGGGAACCCATTTTTCATTCACAGATGTGGGTGAAGGGTACCTCACTACATTTTATTGTTGATAGTGGAAGACACAAGAACCTCATCTCATCAGAGGTCATCAAACAGTTGGGATTGTCGACAACACCACACCCGCAGCCATAAAACACCAGGTGGCTTCGCCAAGGATGAGATCTCTGTGTCAGCCAACAATGTCGATTGTCATATGGCATCCAACCCTTCAAGGATGAGTTATTATGTGATATTTCCCCACTAGATGTCTGTGATGTTCTCTTGGGCCAACCATATATGTGGAAGCACCATGCTGGTTATGAGTCTTGACCCCGTAGTGTCATTGTTTCTTTGGGGGTTCATCTCTACAGAATACCAGAGGAAGTTCCAACTATTGTTCCAGCTAAAAAGTTTCGCAAGGTAGTATCTCATACTGCAAAATTTAGCTTCTTCACAATCTGTTCAAAAGGAGAACAGAAGGACACTGCAACCACTACAACCTCGCCCCAAGCACCTTCTATCAAACAGAAGCAAGTCAACAAGGTTGAAGAAAAGTGAAAATATTCCTTTTTCACATCTTCCTCTCATGTAGCCTGACTTGTTGAATAGTCTCATCCTCAAAAGGTTTGTGACAAACTTCCACAAACTGAGCAGCGCGACATCTCCAGCAAGGCAAGCAGCTCACCAAGATGCAGATTCAGCAAACGCTTTTCCCTCTCCCCCGAGAACTCAACGCAATGGAGACCATTTCTTCCTAAGGAGGGAGTATTGATCCAGGTGGATATCGGTGGCCACCCACCTTTTTTGACTGGCTCAAAACAGTTTTCTGGCAAATTTGGTAATTTACTATTTTTAGCAGTTTTTAACTTCCGGGTCCATTTTGAGGGCCCAAATAAAGGTTTTTCTAGATAAAGGTTCTCAATGGTAACTAAAGGCATGATTGAGACCTCTAAATCTCCTCGATGATACCTTTCCAACGAGCTATCATACACCTAAAACGGAGATCGTATGCAAAAGTTACGACCCCGGGAAGTTGATGTACTAACTTACCCAAATGGGGCCCACATGACATTTTGTGCTTCATCTCCTAGGGTTAGGTTTTTGGATGTCTAAGACTTTTTTCATTCTTGTTTATTGTAAAAATTCCTTCAGAGCCTCATCATAATCATCTTCTTGCAAATGCGAGTAGCCGTCACATCTCTTCTCAGAGATAAGCTGCCACCATTCTAGCGACTCTTTAACTCTGTATTTTTACAGTCTCTGTACATTGCTTTCATTAATAGAAATAGTGTATTATTGTATATATGTGTTTATGGTTGCATCTTTGATACATTTATGTTATCTTATTGAATATCTGTGATATCTCTGTGCATTTCTTTATTATATCTCCACTCGCATTTCGTGCCGAAAATAATCCGGATCAATCAGTGTCCCAAGACACAGGAATAAGAAGAGGACATGTCCCATGTTCCGTATGCCAGTGCAGTTGGTAGTTTTATGTATGAAATGGTATGTATTGTACCATACATTGTGCATGCAGTGGGATTTTTGAGCAGGTATATGTCAAAATCAGGGAAAGAGCATTGGACAACAGTAAAGAGGGTCTTCAGGTATCTGCGTGGCACTACCAGTTATGGATTGTGCTACCAAGGAAGACTAGGATTGGACAGAGTGTTGGACATACATGGCTTTGTTGATTCAGATTGGGCTAGATATTTGGATCGCAAAAAATCTACAAGTGGGTATGTGTTTAACATATTTGGAGGAGCAATCAATTGGATGAGAAAAAGACAGGTTGTAGTGGCACTCTCAACTACAGAAGTTGAATACATAGTAGCCACTCAAGCAAGCAAGCAAGTAGTATGGTTAAAAATATTGGGTTGGTACAACAAGTAGTGAGATTAGATTGTGACAGTCAGAGTGCAATCTTCCTGACAAAAAACCCAACTTATCATTCGAAGACAAAGCATATTGATTTTCAGTATCACTTTGTGAGAGACATGGTTGAGGAAAAGAAGGTGTTGTTGGAAAAGGTTGACACTTTGAAGAATGTTTCAGATTCATTGACAAAGTCTATGAGCACGGAACATTTCTCCTGGTGTAGAGTAACAATGGGCATTGTTGCTCTAGATTGTTGACTATATAATCCCCTGGACCCCTAGATGCAAAGAAAAAAACAAGTGGGAGAATGTTGGGTATGTGTTATATTATTTGCATGTGTGTGTGTGGGCGCGTCAGATATGACAACTGTGTCTAACGATCCCTCGTAGTAGTTTGGGCAGTTTTTGCTATTTTTAGCGGATTTTGCTATTTTTAGCGGTTTACTAAAAATAACCTCGATTTTAGGGATTAGGGTTTTGGTATCTACGAAATACCTAAAAACATTGTATATATTCTATAGTGAATGGTGAAATTTGAATATAATGAATATAAGAAAGGTTTTCCTGGTTGAGGGTTTCCGGTATAAAATCTCTGTGTACTCTGTGTATGAGCCATTAATTAAAATTATGTTTTGCTTAAGAATCTATATGCATTGCTTTACTTCACAGGTTTAAAACTTACAGTTTGTTGGTCACTGATGTTCATGACCTCTAAATTGCTTCTCTTGTTGTAAACACTTGTCTTAGGAACTTTTATTATCATTTTATGAGGATCTTGTTGTGTTTGACTTTGCTACAGGGTTTCCTCCACTTGCTATGTTTATATTGGTTGCAAGATTGCTTCCACATCAACACAGACTTCTAGATTTTCCAGCGTATCAAAACCATCAACCTCTTCATGCTCATAAGTGGCATGTTTGTTTATCAATATTCTCTTGGATATGATTTGGTGTGGATCATACCTTCTTCCTTGAAGCTATGAAAAACCAAACTCTTTGAGCTTTGCTTGAACCTGAGATAAGCATTATCTGAATTTGATAATGAAGGGGGCAATGATAAAAGGGAAATTAAGGTTGGAGGCTTTGTGCAACTTCAGGAAATTCTTTGTATCAGATATAATTCTCTGCTTGATGAATTCAAGGTCAAAGATTCTAGGAGTTAGAAAAATAGGCAATAGGTAAGGGGATTCGTGACAACCGTAAATCCAGATTATTATTGAGTGTGTGAATAGGACCCAATCCCCCACTCTATTCTCTAGATTTGGTTGTAGATAGCTTGTCATGTCATCCAAAACTCTAGGTAGGTTGGCATTGAAAATCAAACTATAAAATATGGACATGACTTTGTTGATGAAGATAAGTAATGTAATTCTTTTACATTCAGTTGACACAAATGCTACTTTAGGAAATTCCCTCTTGTTGGTTTCCAGGACAATTCTCAACATATAGGTGTCGTATATAAAATGTCTAGGGAGTGAAAATTCACTAGATGTTTATGGATATTATCAGCTAGGAATTGATTAAAGGTGATATAGACTAACATACCAGACTCTAACTTAAAAAAGGTCGAAAGGAAATCGAGCATGACTTCAACCAAATATTTTTGTCATTGTCTAGACCTAAAACTTGACTCAATAGGGAGTAGACCAATTGGACTTCAATCACCATTATATTTACATTCATCGGAAAAGACAAACCTTCTAAACAATGTTCAGGTTTGATAATTGTCTCTAAAAATAGGTCTCAGACCTCTAATGGACATTCTCTATACACCTTAATCAATTTCTCCTCATTGAAAGGTTCGAAAATTGCAGAAAAAGACTCTGGCATACCGAGGGGCTCTCGAATTGACAGAATTTATACCCTACACAAGACCTCGGACCTTCATTTATTCACAACGAATATTTCTTCATGGGAATATTATTCAACGCCCCAACCAATAAATTCGGGAAATGGGAAAGCAACTTCGACAGCATCAGGGACTATGGTGTCCTGGACTGATTCAAGGAACGATATACATCTTCCTACTTTATCGGACAAGTTTCTTCTGGACACAGAGATAGGAGAAATAGTGATTTCGACATCTAAAACATATGTGTCTCGATCAATTAGGGCTTCTTCATTTTCCGATGGAGAACCGTGGTTTCAATTTCGAGACCGCCCTTCAAAATTAAACCGAGTGCAACTTCTCCCCCCAAAATCATTATCGGTCGTTGATCTTGAGAACTCACGATCCACGATGTTTCGGACCTGATCATCTTAGCGCTCCTACCAGATTTAGCCCTTCCCTTCCATATTTATCCCCTTTCCTAGTTTATCATACTTCCAAATCGATTTAGCAATCCACTAGATTCTGAAATCTTGATTTCACACAATAAAAACTTAATGGTGACTAACAATGGTCATCATCTTCTTCCAATGAAATTTAACATTCTTCTCATAAGACGAAAAAACATTCTAACATGTCTTCTCGTTCTCATGATTTGCCTTTGTTAAATATAGATGTAAATTTTGGTTTTACTTCTTAAGATGGAGAGTTGAATGTAGAGAATTTGGATAATTGGGTCAAACATATTGAAGTGTATTGTAGGGTAAATAAAATTATACAAGATAATTCAAGGATACAATTGGCTACTCTTTGTCTGAGCGGAACAACTTTGATATGGTGGGAGATTCAGACACAAGTTGATATTATTCAACATGGTAAAATCATTTATTCATGGGTTGAATTTACTACTACATTAAGAAAACAATTTTATCCATTATCTTATAAGAAATTATTAATGATTGCTTGGAAACATATAAGACAAGGAAAAGGGAAAAGTGTTCAATCTTATACACAAGAATTTAAGAGGAAGACATTATCTTTGGGAATTCCATTACAAACTCCTGAGACTCTTGTAAAGTATATTGGTGGTATGCACTCATATATTCACCATACTATATTGATGTTTAATCCTACTAATATTGATGAAGTACCAGTTAAAGCTACTCATATTGAAGCTATAAAAGGAAAAAATGTTGTTGAGGATGTGTTAGAGGAGCCACATAAATTCGATGAGCAGTCGAAGGGAAAAGGAAAGAATAAGAAGACAAATATAATGAAGAATGATGAAGAGAAGAAGTCTATATGTTCTCACTACAAGGAGAAAGGACATGATGAGGAGCATTGTTGGAAGTTGCATCCATAATTGAAACCAAAGTGGGCTCAACCTAGGAAGGGTAAAGAGAATACCATGACCATAGTTCATGATCTTGGATCAGAATCTGAGGATGAAACTAAGCTTACATCTATTGGAATCAAAGGTAAATCTTATGTTGCAAGTTTTAGTTCACGTACTTCTTCTTCAAAGGCTAATGCAATCCATGATGGAAGGAAAATAAATGACCTATTACCTTTATGAGTTGTCTCAAAGAACACTAAGATTGATACACTTTTTGATAGTGGATCACAAGTGAATCTTATTTCAGAGAAAGTTGTTAAGAATTTGGGATTGGAAACTAGGTCTCATCTAAGACTATATCCTTTGGGTTGGATTTGTGATAATGCTCAAGTACAGGTAACTAAGCAATATAAGTTACAATTTGAGATCACATCTAGTTTCATTGATGAGGTAGACTTAGATGTTGTTCCACTTGACATTTGTGAGATGATTTTGGGAATTTCATTCTTGTTACACACATATTTGTCACACTTAAGTGAAAAAGTGTTTGTCATGATCCCTAGACATGTTAGTGGAGAAATTTATCATGTGAAGGCCAAAATACTGTGTGCACACGTATTCTTCATTTTTATTGAAAAAAGGAAACGAATTTAGTGTGAGAATCCACCTCACATCTAGTTTCCTAATCTCAAGGAGAATTTGAGAGTCTCATGGATGGTTAAGAGATTTTCTCAAACCAATATCCTAATTTTATGTATCTTGAGAGATATTTCCTCCCTAAAATCATTTAGAGATATTTTCTCTGTAAAAATCTTGGAGATCCCAATTTAGTGGATCTAGTGAGTGATCTTCTCCATAGTGGTTATGCCTCCAACTCCTATATAATGAGTGCATTCGAAGGTAAAAAGCAGAGAAAGGATTTCAAAGTGTCAAACCTTTGATATTGTAAGGAGAATTCATCAGAGCATCATAATCATGATCTTAATACATTCATGAGAGGGTTAGATATGAGAGCTTCGAGGAGCAGTTGCAATGTCAATGTTGGTTTGTAAGTGATTCACCATGTCTTTCTATTAATATATAACTTGGCCTATTCCCTTCATGTTTTGTATCACTTGTTACATGCATGTATATTGTTGTAAAGTCATAAAAGATATATCTATTGTCATATAACAATATAGTTTAGAAGAAGGAGATTTATCTTGTTCATTTCAGATCCGTTCTTGCATCTGGGAGCTTGGTCAACAAGCTCAAAGGTTGGAGAAATGAGGAAAACCATCGTTAAAAGGTACATCACCTATCTCTTCCCTCTTAATATAATTTTTAAAATAGATCTAAAGGGAAATTAGTTACCATTTGTTTTCTTTTAGTATTGGATCGTAGAAAACCTTATCCAAAGGGGATTTCACCTGTCCGTAGGGGGAATTCACCACAACGGAAAATTGGTGACTCCGTTGGGGAACAATTGTTCCTAGATATTGTTTTTTCTTTGATATTGTTGATGTTGATGCTTGTTATTTGAACTCTTCTGGACCTATGATGAATATGGGAAAAATTTGGTGTTGTTTCAACCATTTCTAGGCTTCGACACTCCCCCACAGTGGCCCATAGAGCATTGAAAAACATTATCAACACTCCCTATCAGTGTTTTGAGGAGTGTTGATCCATGTTCAACTCCCTATATACCTCATTATACAAGCATTGATCTCCTACCTGGGTCAGTTTTAAGCTCATTTTGCTTCCTTCTACTCAGATTTTGGATTCAGATATTTTCCTAAGAGTATTTTATGATTGGTTTTGACTTGTTTGATTGAAAGAATTTTGATCACCAATGTTTCTCTCCTCTTTTGAGCTTGCAATTTCTTTAACATTATGGAATGAGCATGATTTCCTTGGGATAACCTGATACTTTGGTCAAAGTCTGTCTTACCAATAGTTTGATCCTCATCATGAAGGTTTTGAAACTTCTGTTATCTTGATTTCAAAATTTATTTTGAAGTATTTCATGATTGACTGATTCACTTGGATTATTGTGACTGAATTATGATGAAATTTTGATTATAGTGTTGTTATATTTCCTTCCAGTTTCTTTGAGATTTAAATTCGAGAAGCTCTTGTGTTTAAATTGTTCCTCCTTGGGTTGTTGAACGACTTGATGTCCTTGGAAGACCTCTACACTTTCTCACCGAAGTCTTCCTCCTAGTCACCCTTACTACAACCTATTGTCTGAAGTTAAAACTAAGACTTTACCTACTCATGCATATCAGTCCATTTTTCTAAGTTAAGACAATATTTTCCTGAGACTATGCCCATTTTGACCCCTTTTTATAACCAACCTGTGACATAAAACTATGATGGGTATCGGGCTTACCTCTGCTACAATCTAGGGGTGACTTTTGGTGCTAACATTTCTGGCACCATTGTCGGGGACGAATTGAAGATTTTCCTTGGGATTGAATGGCAAAGATTATTGGTTTTGAAGGTGCATCAGAACCCAGTACCTCAATATTTCAATGGTGCACCTGGTGACTCCATTGATGTGACTCCACTGAGGTGACCCCACTTCCTCAGTTATAGCTTCCAGAGGAAGACATACTAGGGCCACTCCACAACTACCTTTAGCAACACCTGAAGTTGACCCAGAGAAAATTATCAGAAAGGTAAAGGCCCTTCATGAAGGTACATCTACTGTTGAACCAGGTATTTCTGATGATTTGCATTATCCTATAGGAACTCCAATTTCTGCTTTTCATCCTTCTGTTATACCTTATGTTGGAGTTTCCCAAACTTTGAATTTTGGGAGTGTTCCTATTGAGTTTTCCCCTCCTGATATGGGATTGGAGGGAGAAATCCTTGTCACTCCTCTTTCTCCTAAAATTGTACCGTGGTTTAGACCCAGTGCCTCATAATACTATCCTACCACAAGCTTTACCACTCCTCCTCCTGTTAGAGTTATTGATTTTGTAGAAAGGGAAACCGTTGTTCCCTCAAGCTCGGTAGCCTTTTCCCCAAATCCTCTGTTGTTTCCCTTTCCTCTCAAAAACTCAGTTCTGGTCTCCCCTGTTCTAACACCTTCTCCTCCTAATTCTCCTCCACCTCATATCCCTATGGCAGGTTCTAATCCTCCTAGAAACAGAATGGATGTCATAGTGGCTGCAAGATATCCCCCCTAGAATGGATAGCCAACGAATGCTCTCCCTGTTGGATATTACCTAAAATATATGCCTAAGTTCATTGGAGAAGAGGACATAACTATTGAAGAACACCTTGATTCCTTCTGTTGGAATGTTTTACAGGTAGGATAGACTTGTCATTGATGGAAAGTACAGTAGTGATGATGGCTTAAGTACAACAGTGAAGATGGTAGGATCAGAGTGTGTATGTGAAGACTCTACAGAGGCGCAGAGGAACAGCGTTGAGGAAAACACGCGCAACACAGCTCAATATACAGGAGTGAGCAGAGGAGAAGGAAGACAGAGATCCACAGCCGTTGGATTCCATCCAAAATTCCTGACAGAACGACAATCGTCAGATCTGCAGAAGCTGCGAGGGAGATAATCCTCGAGAGCAAGAAGAGAAGTCCCGACACGAGGATTTGTCATCGGGAAATCGGAGTTCTCGAGGTCATGTGCATTGGGACAGCAGCAGTCACGAAATCCCGACGGGATCTGGACCATCCATTCGTGTGGACGCGTGGCAGCAATCGAGCACCACCGAGAGAAGCTCGACAGGAGGCTTCATCGGAGAATCGGGAATCGGAGTTTCACGAGTCCCGTGATCAATTACAACAGAAACACCGAAATCGCGATGAAAATAAATCCCAAATGAACCTGAACCGTCAGATCAAAATCTGATTTAGACCATCGACATGACCCACGTCAACAAACCACACCAGCTAAGCGACACGTGGCACAACCAGGTAGTGACAAGTGTCAGACTAATTAAACATTTCAGGAACATGTGGGTAACGAATCAAAGTGACACGTGGTAGTATTTAACACGTGTCAAACTGCGTGTGACATCAGCAGAGATTCGAGGATCGGGACTTTGAAATGTCCAGTTCACTCGACAACGAAAACCCCGAAATCGCGATATGCGATTTCGCGATTTGATCGCAGCCGTTAAATCAAGCAGAGATCAGGACCATCCACTTGTAGACAGGAGGCTTCATCGGATTTTCAGGGATCGGGGTTTCAATATGCAAAGAATACAATGCAACGAAAATCCCGATTTCGCGATATGCGAAATCCTGACTAAATCTGCACCGTCAGATCAACGTGAGATCTAGACCGTTGATCCAAATCACGATGGTGGACCACATCACCCAGGGACACGTGGCACAACCAGGGAATGACAGGTGTCAGGCAGATTTAACACTTCAGGCACATGCAAGTCACGAATCAGAGTGACACGTGGCAGGATCTAGCACGTGTCAAACCACGTGTGACATAAGCAGAGGCATCGACGATCAACACTTTGTAATGCCAAAATCTCTTGACATCAAGAACTCCGAAATCACGAAATGCGATTTCGTGATTTAATCACAGTCGTTGAATCCAGAATGAATCTGAACCGTAGATCCTAGCCCTGGTCGGAGTTTTGGGGATCGGGACTTTGATATGTCAAGAACACACTGCAACAGAAACTCTGAAATCGCGACATGCGATTTTGCGATGTAATCACAGCCATTGGATAAGAATGAGATCTGGACCGTTGATCTTTGTCATCGGAGAATCAGGGATCAGGAATTCTATAGGCACGTGCATGATGACATCTAAAATGCCAAAACCCCGTTGAGAGGCTTGACCGAGGTCATGTGTTGACGGGCACATGGACCATTGTGTAGCCGGAAGGGGCTAAAGCTTGGGAAAGGAGCACATCGGGAATCAAAGAAACGGGGGTTTCGAGTACATGTGCATCTCGACACTGTGAATGCGAAAATCGTGATGAGTGAAATCCCGATGGGATCTGAACCGTTGGATCAAGTATTGATCGGAGGGTTGTTGTCCTTCCTCATACATTAATGCTTCAGTTATGAATCCGTTAAAAGAAATGGACTGATAATGACAAATCAGTTAGCGTTTCAGTTGCTAAGACAGGTGTTCTTGTTTCGGCTGAGGAAAGGCGAAGTGGAACCGTCGGTGAGGTGTGTGTAAAAGAAAATGAGACAGACTATGCATGATTGGCTATACTAGAAGAAAAATCTAGTAATTGAAAGAGAAAGGATGAGCTCGATTGTTACAGAGAAGATGAAGAGTCTCAACTGCCAGAGAGGCTGAGGAATCTCAGCATAACACCCAGTGATGCTGAACGCATGGAAAAAGGGCCAGATAAGATGAAGAGTTAACAGGAGTATCAGGCAGAGCACTTGAGAGGTGGATGATATGGGCACGGTGTGAGCATGCAGAGCGCAGGAACACATTGGATGCACGAGGTGCACAGAAACTATTAGTACACAGTGCAGAGAAGAGATGAGGTTGTTGTTTCCATTGTTGTTGGAGTTGTTGTGGTCGCTGTGTAGAAAGATTGAAGTGTGAGCAAGGAGGGAGAGCACATGAGTATAAATACACAGCAGAGGAAGGTTGCATGGAAGGGACATGGTGCAGAGAGTATAAATGGAGAAGAACAGAAAGTGCAAGGTGTGTGCAGAAGACACTGATGCAGACAGGGCAGAGCAGTGTAACAGAACAGCGACAAGGTTGGTAAGCCATTGAATAATTTTATTGCGCTGTAATGAGTTTAAGTTTCAAAGATTAATATTTTAGGGAGGTAGGGAGGTGCTCGGGAGGAATGTTGTCCTCAGAAGTTCAAGTGGGTGCTTGAACAAAGGAAGCTATAGCTTCCATCTGGTTGCAGCCAGAGAAACCAGGGTGGCAGGGTGGTGCAAGGGAGAACTCTTGCTCTTTGTTATACAGGTTGGTGCATGTATGATTGGAAGTTGGTGCTTCCATCCAGTTGGTGCTGGAAACACTTAGGGAGTTGGTGCTTCCTTCTAGTTGGTGCTAGAGAAACCAGGGAGT
>JZKD02S1749077.1:89783-101995 GCA_000966675.3 Picea glauca | reverse complement strand
TGTATGATAATGTAAAGAATGTAACTATTACTTATCATATAAAGAAAATGAGGTTTTTTCCCTGTATGGGTTTCCTCAGAAAATATATGTCTCTGTGTTTCTCATATATGTGACTAATGTTGAATGTACCATTGTTTAATTCCCTGCATTATTGTGATCATCATTTAGTGTTTCAGCAAAGAGTTTAAAATAAGCATAATTGTTTAAGAACGGTAACAACTGATTCATCCCCCCCCCCCCCTCTCAGTTGTCCAACACCTTCTACAGTTATGCAAACAATCTAAATATTGAAAATAAATATGTCTAGATGAGAGTCTTTGTCTAGAGCCTTGATGGTGAGGTTAGAAAGTAGTTTAGAGGTTTGACCCCTGGATCCATTGTTTGGATTGAGTCTCTAGATGATGCCTTCTTTAAATAGTGGGGGGATAAAAAATATTTTATGTATTATATCACAGAGTTCGGATCACTAAAGAGAAAAGAGGGAGAATCGGTTTCTGATTTCTCCAAAAGATTCAATAAAATGTACAATAAAACCCTTGTTGAGATAAAGCCTACATAAGCTTCTGCCAAAATCACTTATGCTAGCACGTTTGACCCCGATTTCTGCCTCATGTTGAGGAAAAGAAGAGCTACTTCATTGGCTCTTATGAAAGATGCATCCCTGGAAGTGGATTCCAATGTATTGGTGGTTGACAGACTTAGGAGCAAAGCTGACAAGGATAGAGGAAGAGGAATATATAAGGCCTCAACCTCTGTTTCTTCTGCATCTTACCCTCAAGTAGATGAATTAACCAAGAAGGTGAAGTCTCTGTCTGCAGAAATGGAGAAGATGAAATTCGAAGGGAAGAAAGGTTATAAGAATGTTCCAAATACTAATAATAGAGGAAACTTCAAGAGGCCGAATAACAATGCTCCTCAAATTATGCCAGGGGAACCAAGGGAACAAAGGGACAGAGATAGAAATGATCAAAAAATCCATACTCCTCTTCAAAGCAACCTTGTTATTGATGAGGAAAGGGAAGAAGAGCTTCAGCTTGACCCTGAAATTCATTATATTGGAGACACCTCACCATTTCCCCATTTAACTCAATATGCATATGAGGAATCCCTCATGAACAGTCAAATAAATGAGTTGAGTAAAGGGGAGAAGGAAAATAGTGGCCCCAACAAGTACAACCTTTGGTCTAAGAAGAAATAAGGGAAGTATGGCATCCCTGGTCAGCCTTCCATAGCATAGAATCCTGCTAAAGACGTAGCAAATAGAAGCAAAGAAAAGAAAGCTCAGAATCCCCCACCAATAGTTAAAGACCATGTCCCAGAGGTGAGAGAAATTTTGAAGCCCCCTTCCTCTTTTAACTTTGAGCATGAAATTCAGAAGATCAGAATCCTTGTCCCCCTTTCAGAGCTAGTCAAGCACGAAGACTTCAAAAGGACCCTCTCTAAGATGTTGCAATCTGAGCCATCTTGCCACTCCACAGACTTGGTAAATATCCAAGATGAGAAGCCAAAAGTAATTCTAGGTCCTATGATAGAAGATAGAGATTATTCATACCCTCCCTTCTATACATCCCTGAACAAGCATGATAAGGTGTTGCATAATTGCTTGATGGACTCAGGGGAATATCATAAGCTCATGCCCAAAACTGTCATGGAAGAGCTCGGATTGGAAATCACAAAAGCTTATCATGATTTTTACTCTTTTGATTCAAGGAGGGTGCAATGTCTTGGAGTTATCAAAGACCTAGTTGTGAACTTGTTTCAGTTGCCCATGAAAAGTGTGGTCATGGATATTTTGGTGGCTGACGTTCCTCCCAAGTTCGACATGTTGTTGTCAAGATCTTGGATAAAAAGACTCGGAGGAACGTTACAGATGGACCTCATGTATGCCACTATTCCTGTGTTCAGAGGGGAACATAGAAGACTATACAAAGAAGCTCAGTTGGCCTACATTGTCAATGATGAAGCAGACCCCACAAATCATCCTATATTTTCCCTTGATATTGATTTGGGATCCATCTTATTGCAGCTCACCGATGTCCCTGAACCTCCTCTTGAGATCAGAAAGTCCATTACACTTGGTGAAGATCCTCCTCCAATTACCTCTTTGTGGAAAATGTTTTTCGATGGAGCCTCTTCTAGGGAAGGTGTTGGTGCTGGAGTGGTTTTTGTGTCACCTTGTCATGAAACCATATCTATTTCATACAAATTAGAGTTTGAAACTACCAACAATGTGGCAGAGTACGAAGCTTGTATTTTAGGCTTAAGAGCTGCGAAGGATATGGGAATTAAAGAGATATTAGTATTTGGTGATGTTGAGTTGATTGTCCAACATATCAGGAATATTTATCAGACCAAACACCATCGGCTCAGAAGTTACAGTAATGAAGTGTGGGACCTCATTGAAACTTTCTTCCTAGCTTTTAACATTTCATTTGTTCCTAGAAAATAAAATTTCATGGTTGATTCTCTGGTCGTTTCAGCGAGAAATTTCAGAGTCCCTCTACCACCCAAGCTCAGGTATGATGTAGAAGTGAAATATAGACCCTCTATACCTAACAATATCAAGCATTGGAAAGTATTTGAAGATTATCTTGAAATCAAAAGGTTCTTGGAGACCGTTGATGAGTTTTTTGCATTATATATTGATCAAGAGCCTGATTTTGAAACAGATCCTCATGCCGATGTTTTTCTGAACAAAATTGTTGATCATTATATTGTTAAATTTCCTAGAAATCACATCCCAAAGGGACTAGTCCCCTTGGAAAGAATATTTTACAGAAACGATGTGGTAGTAAAAGGTAAAATCTCAAGTGAGGATATTGATGTAGCTGAGTGCAATATTGGCACAAAGAAGAATGCCAAATTTGTCAAGTTGTCAAGCAGTTTGTCAAAGGAACAGAGGGTTGAGTATGCTGAGCTATTGAGGAAATTTGTTGATGTGTTTTCCCGAACCTATGAAGACCTCAGAATGAATGATACGAGTGTCATTGAGCACAAGATCCCATTGAAAGAGGAAGCCAAACCATTCAGGTAGAAATTAAGACAGATAAATCCTATGTTGCTTCATGTTATGGAGAAAGAGGTAAAGAAGTTGTTGGATGCCCAAATCATTGTTCCCCTAGATATTTCGAATGGGTGTCCAACCCAGTCCCAATAAGGAAGAAGAATGGAGAAATCAGGCTTTGTGTCAATTTCAGGAACATGAATAGGAGCTCAAAGAAATACAACTACCCCTTGCCAAAGATGGAACACATACTGCAAAGGGTAACTGGTGCATCCAAGATTTGTATGATTGATGGCTTTTCTGACTACAATCAAATCTTTGTATTACCTGAGGACAGAGAAAATACCACCTTCACCCCTCCTTGGGGCACATTCATGTATTCCAAAATGCCCTATGGATTAATAAATGTAGGAGCAACCTTTCAGAGAGCCATGGACATAGCCTTCATTGGGGAAAAAGATAAATTTGTGGTCATCTATATAGATGACATAACAATCATTTCCAGATCTGATAAAGAGCATTGTTGTCATCTAAGAAAAGTCTTCTTGAAATGCAGAAGGTTTGGTCTCTCCTTAAATCCCAAGAAATCATTGTTTTCCATGAAGGAGGGAAAATTATTGGGGCATATAGTATATGTTGAGGGACTAGGAATTTATCCCAGTAGGGTGGAAGCAATCCAAACCTTATCACTCCCGATATCCAAGAAAGAGGCCCAGTATTTCTTGGGGAAAGTTAACTTTATGAGAAGGTTTGTTTCCAATTTTGTTGAATTGGTGAAGCATATCATATCTATGCTTATAAAGGGGAATGAAGTAAAGTGGAGTGCTGAGTCTAGAGAATCCTTCAACCAAATCAAGAAGGCATTGACTGAAGCACTTGTGTTTATCAACCCTGATTATTTCAAGGATTTTCTTATTTTTTTATTTTGCTTCATTTGATACAGTGGCAGTTGTTCTACTGCAGAAGAATGTTGAAGGGCTGGAGCATCCTATTTCATTTTTCAGCAGGGCATTGAGGGATGTAGAGGTCAAATATGACATCATGGAGAAATAGGCCTATGCCTTGTTCAAATCTTTCAAAGATTTCACAGTCTATGTTTTACATTAAAAAACCATTGCATATGTTCCTTCAACTTCTGTAAAGGACATTCTCATTCAGCCTGACATAGATGGGAGAAGGAGCAAGTGGATTTCCAAGATCCTTGAATTTGATCTGGAAATAAAACCCACCAAGATAGTTAAAGGTCAAGGTCTAGCCAAGCTATTGGCTTAATATAATTGTAAATATTTGGGGGTTAATTTCATCAACACTCACTCAGAAGATCAACAAGTTGAGGTGCTTGATAACATTCCTCAGGATAGCCCTCCATTGGTAGAATGCACCTGGTACAAAGAAATTATATTATTTCTGCAAGAGTTAAGGCCTCCCAATGGAATGGGAAAAAGAAAGGCAAGAGATTTAAAGCTCAAATCTATCAGATATTGCCTTATTGACCAGGTCTTGTATTGGAAAGACCCTCTAGGATTTCTTCTGAGATGTTTGGACCCACAGGAGGCCCAAAAAATTATGTTTTATTTTCATGAGAACCTGTGTGGAGGACATCACTTCTGGAGGACCACAACCTATAAAATTCTCAGGGCTGGGTACTTATGGCCTAGCCTATTCATTGATGTCTGCAAAAATATTATAGCTTGTATCAAATGTCATAAATTATCAGGGAAGTAGCATCTCAAGTCTCTACCATTGAAGCCTGTGGTGGCTTCAGGACCCTTTCAGCAGTGGGGTCTGGATTTTATCGGGGAGATTCATCCTCCTTCAAGTGGTCAACAGAGGAGGATCCTAACTACAACAGATTATTTCACCAAGTGGATAGAAGCTATCCCCACAAGGAGTGTTTCTCATAGAGTCATCATTGGTTTCCTTGAAGATATCATGGCAAGTTTTGGTTGTCCGAACATAATCATCACTGATAATGTTGCATCCTTCAAGTCTGGGCCATTGATCAAATTCAGTGATCAGTTCAAAATTTCATTGATCCACTCCACCCCCTACTATCCCCAAGGCAATGGACTTGTAAAATCCTCTAATAAGAGCCTTATAAATATTATCAAAAGACTTCTAGAGGAAAATAATAAGGCTTTGGATTCAAAACTTAATTTTTCTCTGTGGGCTGACATAGTGACAACGAATAGGTCTCTAGGAACCTCTCCTTTTCCACTTGTGTATGGAGTTGAGGCCATATTTCCTTCTCAGCTCGCTCTGTCTGTGGAAAAATTCTTTCAGGATTATCAAGGAGAGCCTGATGATATGATCAGAAGAATTCATCAACTGGTAGAATTTTAGCATTCTAGAGAGCAAGTGATGGACAGGGAACATGAACATCAACAGAAAATCAAGGAGGCCTTCAACAGGAAGGTCAGAAAGGAATATTTTCAGTTGGGATATTTAGTACTGAAATGGGATGCACCCAAGAAGGACAGAGGCAAGCACAACAAATTTGAAGCCCTGTGGATTGGGCCCTTCAAACTTTTTGAGATATTTTCAAATAATACTTACAAGTTGCAGAATTTGGAAGGTGATGAAGTTTTTAGTGTCCCAGTAAATGGGCATTTTTTGAAGAAGTTCTTTAATTGAGCCATGACCAGCTCCCATGTCTTTGTAAATATTGGTTTTTCCTTTGTTTCGGGTTTATAAGTGACTCCATAGCCCAACAACAAGGCATTGAAACTGCAGAAGAGTTCTTTTCATCTCATAGGGAGAAATCCATTCCCCATGGAGCCTACTTTTATCACATTTATTTGTAGGGGGGGTGTTTTCCTAAGAAATGGACCCCTTTGGAGAAAAAATGGAAAGAAATGGGTTAAAAACCCACTTATTCTAAGTTTTGTGTGCCTAGGTGTGTCATGCTAAGAAGTGCGTAGATATGGGTGACTGAGATCCATGCACCCATATCTACGATGCAGGATCCATATCGGACCACCCCCCCTGGGACGTTTTGTCGTTAACGGGGGGGGTCCGAGTTGGTGGTTTTCAAGTGTGGGACCCCCACTAACGTGTCGCCCTCTCCTTAACTCAGACCCCCCCCTCCCCCCCCCCCCCCCCACCTAAAACCTATTACCACTGCTTACCCCCTCTGATTAGACCGCTTACCACCCTATCTTACCGCTCTCGCCTCCCACTAACATCTATCTCCCACTCTGTCTCTCACCTCTGCCTATCACATCTCCCACTCCCCCTCATCCTTTCCTTACAACACACCTGTCCTCCACTCACCTCTGTGTCATGTCCCTCTTCACTTTTGCCTACCATCTCTTGCCATGTGTACTCCCTCTCACCTCCACCTCAGCGGATTTCCCCCACTATGCCTACCCCCGCAGCCTCTCCTCTGTCACCACGTCACATTCTCGTGTTTCTCTGTCATCGTGCCTGTACAGATCAGTGCCAGCATCCTGTTGTTTGTGCTTTTCCCAATCACCTTTCCTTTGTCGCATCTGTCCACATGGTTGTCTCTCATCTCATCTCCATTTTGATTGCACCAATTGTCCCAGACAGATCCTCATCCACGTCTGCCCGCATGACTCCCCGGCAGGAAATTCGACAAAGCTCAAACAACGAATAATAGGTCGCCACATCCTACAAATGAAGAGCTGACTTTGGCCTTCCCCGATCTCGATGAAGTAGTTATTGAAGCAGTTGGTGGTGGTTGGACATCATTTCCACCATAAATGGAAAGTCCAGGAAAGGATTTCCAGCCAGACAACTCATTACAGGCCCGTTCTGAAGCGCAGTTGTGTCTAACTGAATTCCACAACTAAACAGAGACTGCATGCATAGTCTTCTAGGAAGCATGCAGACGTAACACCTTCAACGCGATGGATCAAACTTGTTTTTGCGATTTTGACTCTGAGTATATAGGAGTCATTCTCATATTTTGTTAGTGTCGATGGTAGAGCAAAGATCCTGAATTGTAAAGTTTTAATGAACTCTCTGGTTATCTGATTATGTATGTGCATTTGAAACTTCTTGTTTAACGACAGTTAGCTTTCTTAATCCCTCTTGTTTCCCTTGGATTATTGTGACTGCATTATGATGAAAGTTTCTTTGAGATTTAAATTTGAGAAGCTCTTGTGTTTAAATTGTTCCTCCTTGGGTTGTTGAACGACTTGATGTCCTTGGCATACCTCTACACTTTCTCACCAAAGTATTCCTCCTACTCACCCTTACTACAACCTACTGTCTGAATTTAAAACTAAGACTTCACCTGCTCATGCATATCAGTGCAGTTTTCTGAGCTAAGACAATATTTTCCTGAGACTGTGCCCATTTGACCCCTTTTTATAACCAACCTGTGAAATAAAACTCTGATGGGTATCAGGCTTACCTCTACTGCAATCCAGGGGTGACTTATGGTGATAACAGACTCCATGGCCCAAGGTTCTGTATTTCCTTGCCAGCGAAACCAGAAGCATTTCACAAAACCAATAAATCTAGCCAACAATTTAAAGTCATTATCTATTAGAGACTATCTCTCAAAGAGAGCCCTCTCTAGGTTGGAAAGGCTAGTTTCCAATCTTAAAGTTGGTTTGTAGCTTACCTCTATCATTTGTTTTCTCAACCAAACAAATTTACAGAGTGCTAACAGTACCAATGTTTTGCAACACCTTATAAGGGCCATAGTACTTTGTTGATAATTTATTATCCTTCTTAGATTTCTTGAGGAACGTCTGTTTGTATGGTTGTAGTCTTAAAAATACCCAATCCCCTACTTCAAAATTTCTTTCAGGACAATGTTGATCTTCTTGTTGTTTCATGTGATTTTGTGCCATGGTTAAGTTGTCCTTTAAGAGTTGGAGAACTTTTTGTTGACACTCAATGTGATCTTCCACTGCTTGAACCTTAGATTTTTATTTTAGAGAAGAAGTGATGGAAGGTGGGTGATATCCATAGAGTGCCATAAATGGTGTCAATTGTGTTGCAGTATGCAAGGAAGTGTTATACCACCATTGTGACAAGGGTAACCACTTGAACCATTTTGTTTGTTTATCAAAGACAAAGCAACGAAGGTAGCCTTCCAGACATTTGTTCACTATCTTGGTTTTCCCATCAGACTGAGGATGATAATATGAGCTATGAGCCAATTGAGTAACCAAACAAGAAAATAATTATGTCCAAAAATGTCTAGTGAAGATGAGATATTTGTCACTTACAATAATATTTGGGCTTCCATGTATCTTTTGAATTGTCTCCATGAATGCGATGGAAACTATAATGGCTTTGAAAGGATGAGAGAGTGCACAAAAGTGTGCATACTTTGTCAGTCTATCAACAATCAACATGATGACACTCTTTCCTTCAAACTTCGGTAACCCTGTGATGAAATCCATGGAAACCTCCTCCCAACGCTGACTTGGGATGGATAATGGTTGTAAAAGACCTGGGGTTTCAATTATTTCCACCTTATTTTGTTGGAAACCCAAACATTCTACCACAAACCTTTGAACATCGGTTTTAAGGCCATCCCAAAAACAATCCTTCTTGACCCTATGGTAGGTTTTCAAAAATCCAGAGTGCCCTCCTACTGGAGAGGTGTGGAATTCTAAGATTACCTTTTGTTTGAGTTGGGATTTCTTACATAAATATAAGCGAACTTTGTACCATAGTGAATCATTTTTCCATGTAAATGTATATGATGCACTGTAATCCTGCTGCAACCTTTGAATGAGATTCCACATGTTTTCGTCATTCTTCTTTTCATCCCTCTCTTCTATTATCCAATTGGGTTGGATGATCAGATAGCATAGAGAAAGGCCTCAACATCTTCATCTTTTCTTGAGAGTGCATCTACCACAAAATTTTCCTAGCCTTTTTTGTAGATGATTTCAAAATCATAACCCAAAATCTTGGTCACCCATTTTTGTTGTTCTTCTGAAGATAGTCTTTGTTCCAAGAAGTATTTAAGACTATCATGATTTGTTTTTACCTTGAAGTGCCTACCTATTAGGTAAGGGTGTCATTGCTTCAATGCATGTAGTATTGCCATCATTTCCTTCTCATAAATGGGTTTGTGTAAGTCCTTTCCCTTGAGTGCTCGACTTTCAAAAGCAAGGGGCCTTCCTTCTTGCATTAGAACATCACCAATGTCATTTCTCAAGGCATCGCATTCCACAATAAAGGATTTTGTGAAGTCTAGTGTGGTCAAGACAGGATCTTTGCACATCACCTCTTTAAGTTGTTCAAAATCTTGAGTTTCCTATAGAGTCCATGAAAGTGCATCCTTCTTAGTTAATGTCATTAAAGGTGTTTCTATTCTTCCATAGTTCCGAACAAACTTGCAGTAGTAACCTATCAAACCCAAAAATCCTCTAAGATTCTTCAATGTTTTGGGAATTGGCCAGTCCATCATGGCCTTAATATTGTTAAGGTATACCTTGACACCTTCATGAGATACAATATGACCCAAATAATCTACCTCCTTCACCCCAAAGAAACAATTGGATGGTTTGGCATATAGTTTTTTCTCCTTTAGTAGTTGTAGCACTTTGTCAACATGTTGAACATGATCCTCCCAAGAATTGCTATAGATTAGTATAAAATCAAAAAATACGAACACAAATTTTCAAAGGAAGGGATTTAAAATGGAAATCATCAACCCTCGAATGTGTAAGTTGCATTCATAAGGCCAAAAGGCATGACCAAAAATTCACAATGGCCTTCATGAGTTTGGAATGTTGTTTTTGGGATATTTGCTTCCTTCATTCTAATCAGATGATAACCTGAACGAAGATCCAACTTTGTGAAGTAGATTGCTCCATGTAGTTCATCTAATTCATCAATGATGGGAATGGAAAACTTATATTTAATAGTGATATTGTTGAGCTCTCTATAATCTAGACACGTATGCCATGAGCCCTCTTTCTTGAGTACCATTACCATTGGTGCATAGTAAGAACTTTGGCTAGGTCTAATAATTTCAGCCTCTAACATTTCTTCAACCATACGCTCAATTGCACTCTTTTGGGCATAAGGGTATCTATAAGGCCTTATGTTAGGATGAACACTCCCATGAATTAGGTGAATAGCATGATCATGATTTCAAGTAGGTGGAAGACCTCTCGAAATATCTTCAAATACTTTGGAATGCTTATCAATGATCACTTGGAGATCTAGGGGAATTGATGGCTTAGATGTTTGAACATATAGTGAGCATAGTTGTGCAATTACACCATGATTCCCTTTTTTCAATAATTTTTTCATGCCATTAGAGCTTGTCGCCTTAATGGGTTTCCCTATTTTTGGGCTCTAAAGATGTCCTAAAATATAACCTCTATGCATCATCCAAAGGTAGGCGTTGGCGCAAGCGTTTTACCTTTCGCCTACGTAGGTTCTTACCTTTTGTTTTCAATACCCTTCCTCCAGAGATGCAACCCCTGCAAAGGGACAGCAATCATAACAAAAGGAACAACAATCGTTCCGTTCAAATGAACAACAAAAGGAACAACAATCATTATGTTCCAATGAACAACAAAAGGAACAACAATCATGACCAGGGAACGACAATTGTTATATTGGGCCGAACTAATGTTGTATTAACTGAGTTGTAGTACTTGCCCAACTATCTAATTTGTCAACCCGGGGTTCGTAAACTGACGAAGCACATGCAAAATATATGCAAGATTGAAGCAGGACTAATCTAATCTAATGTTTAAGATACAACTGAAATTGAATCATTAATCTAACACACAACTGAAATAGAATCATTAATCTAACACACGACTGGAATTGAATCATTAATCTAACACACGACTGGAATTGAAATTAATCTAGTTGCATAAATGAAATTACTCTAAGAATGGGAAATTGCATAAATGGAATTAATCTAGAAATGGAGAACTACATGAAGGAAAAGTATATACAACAAGTGAAGAGTTGAATGGCACAACAACACATGAGATCTCTCACCAATGAAGCAATCTTATATTACGATAATCAAATCAATCTTCATAAAATAATAATGAAAGCATGAAAACCAAAACCATGAATCAAATCTAAGAATCCCTTTCTCTTTCAAATCCTAATGACTACTCTAATTCTAATTACATAATCTAACTCCATCCTAATTGCTTGATTACTCTAATTGAATCCTCATGAAGAGATATCACTCTCTTATATATATGAGAGCCTTGAAGATAAGATAACCATCTCATTATTACAGATCCACTTTTCTCTCAACCTATTTCCCATTATTACAAAATATAATTCCTTCAAATCCTCACACATATCTCTCATATATTTTGGATAAGATATTCCAACCAAATCTCCATGATCTTCTCCTTGGAATGGGCTTGAATTATCTCCTCAAATATTGAAATGGTGGATGAAGTATTTGAGAATTCCTTTGAATTAATCCTTCACATATTCCTACACATTACAAATCTCACACATATTTGAGATATATATGAAAACATGTCAATTTTCTGACATTTAATCACAAATTCCTTTTAAATACTAAAACGAATAAAGTGGAGAACAATAAGGTGAAACCCAAGTATATTTATGGAAATGATGTCATGAAAGGTTAATGGGGTGATGAAATGTGAATAATAATGAAGGGAAAGGTGGATGAAAATAGGACATTTATGATCCCCAACATGCCCCCCAACTTAACTTGTTGCATGTCCTCATGCAACCATACATGGATCTTCTCAAGAAATTTTGGCATCTGAATGTTGGCTTTGAGTGACGATAATGAATGTTTTCCAGGATGGGATTTACATGAGTAACAGCTGACATTTTTCTTATGGTTGGTTCTTGTGTGACAACCATGAATATAAATAATGTTGTTTCTTGTGTTTACAACATTCATTTCGTTATTTGTTCTCTTGTTGTTATGATAATAATTTGCCCATATTATTACTGGAAAATATATGCTATCAATGTGCATAAGGAAAACATCACTGAGTATAGAAAGCCCTTTTTTTTGTATATGTGTGAATCATCCCAATATGTATAACAATGCTTATGAAGCAAAGTGCAACAGAGTATTGTTGGAAAAGAAATGTTCATAAATGGTAAATGAGATGAAAAATGGAATGATGGTAGTGGAAAAGTGGAGTGATGATAGTGAATAAAGTCCCCTACCCCCCAACTTAACTTGTTGCATGTCCTCATGCAACGTGGCATAAGTCATAGAAGTGAAAAGGAAAGGGAA
>JZKD02S1749077.1:58368-73196 GCA_000966675.3 Picea glauca | reverse complement strand
AAGTATATTTATGGAAATGATGTCATGAAAGGTTAATGGGGCGATGAAATGTGAATAATAATGAAGGGAAAGGTGGATGAAAATAGGACATTTATGAGCCCCAACACCTATGATACCCCTTAACTCAATTTCCTTTCCTTCAGTGAAAATTTCATGAAAAGTTCTTGAAAATTAAAAGTCATTATTCCCAATGATTGTAACCACTTGACTCCTAGTACGACATCAGCAACACCCATAGGTATATACTATAGAAATCATTGGAATATTCATTACATATTCCCCCATAGTAAGATTGATCTTATGGAATTTTCCTGAGCAATTGATAGTTCCTCCATTTTTCAATCATTACTTGAAACTCTAGCGCTGGATATATAAAGAAATTGAGAGATTTGGCTAATTTATAGTGAATGAAATTATGAGTACTACCATAATCAATTAGGACTATTACCTTTTACGTTTTGATATATCCTTCGATCTTGAGGGTTTGAGGAGTGCTAATTCCATCCAATGCATTACATGATATCGTGGGAGTCAACTCTTCAGAAGAAATGTCTTCTACGTTTTCATATTGAGATGGTTCTTGTTTTTTTTATTCTTTTTCTTCCTCTTCACAATCTATGTAGAATAATTTATTCTCACCACACTTATGTCCCTTACTGTACTTGTTGTCACAATTAAATCATAAATATTTTTCTTTTCTTTCCTCCAATTGTTGAGGTGTCAACCTTGTAGGTTGAGGTGTTTTAGAAGAAGGAACATTATTCTCTTGATATATGTTAGGAGTGTTCCTTCTAGTAGCCATAGCCATATTTTTACTTTCAACATTTCTCACCAACCTGATTTGGGTTCCCAAAGGAAAACCTCGTGTTGAATGTTATCCTTTAAAGTTCCTATGAATACATCAATCAAGTGCTCATCTGGAATATATGTTACCTTTATATTCAATCTTTGGAAGTTCTCAATGTGCTCCGCAACTGAACCCTTTTGCTTGAGATTTATCAATTGGCTAAAGAAGGTATTGCTCCTTGTATCCTCATAGTGTGTTATAATTTATTCTATGAAAATTGTCCAAGTGATAAGTGATTTGCAAGAACAAAGAAATCGATACTACAAAAATTGATTGGGTTCTAAATATAAAGAAGCAATTTGTACCTTTTGTGTGTGTGGCACATCATGTAGATCAAAGAACTTCTCCATCTAAAGTATCTATGTGATTGGATCCTTGCCATCAAACTTCCTCACATCGATCTTAGGAAAGTGGTTGGTCTTCAACCCAAAGTTGGAGTTTCTCCAGTCTTGATTCATCTTCCTTGTGTCCTCATCATGAATTTCATGGGATACATTTTCACTTTCAGGTGGCCTCTCTATTAGGAAATTTTTCAATCCTTCCATGATCTCCCTTTTTAAACCATCCATCTTAGTATCCATTATTTCCTCCAACTTAGCTTTAGTTGAATCCATCATCCCTTGTAGTTCATGTTTTGTGATTGTCTTCTTTTGTAAATCATGTATATCCCTGCACATTTCTTCACCTTCATCAAGTGTCCACCTAGGATTATCTGAAGGCTTGTTTGGTGTAGAAGTTCCCTTTTTTGGTGGCATGTTGGCCAAGTATCACTTTTAAATCTTTATTTCAAGGTGGTTATGCTAGACGATCTTTATTCTATTGTATCTCACTAAGTGGGGAAATGACTGTGTTTTTGTGGTTGTTGATCAGTTTTCTAAGATGGTGATTTTGGTTGCCTGCAAGAAGATCATCACAGCAAAGGCCACTGCCAAGCTCTTCTTTGAACAAGTCTGGATACATTTTGGAATCCCACAAACCATTTTCTTAGATCGAGATATTTGATTTCTCAACACATTTTGGTCAAGCTTCTCGTCACTATTGGACACCAAGCTCACCAAATCCACGGCCTTCCACCCCCAGACAGAGGTCGTAAATCGAATGATTGTGCATATCCTATGCATGTATAATTCCAAGCACCCTCACACATGGGATGAGAGCCTTCCCTATGTCCAGCATAGATACAACCGATCCCTGCATAGCTCAACCGGTCACGGCCCCTTTCAAGTGGGGTTGGGATTCCAACCATTGGGTCCCATAGATGTTTCACTTCCCCTTGCAGTCACCTCGATCGACTCATCTCCTGCTCCAACTGAAGCTCACAAAGACACCTAATTCATTGAGTGGATTCATCACATCCACCAACATGTTCATGATATCCTACAAAATTCCAATGATAAGTACAATCAGCGCCATGATCAACATCGAGTGCCACATAAGTTTCAAGTGGGCGACAATGTTTGGTTGCACTTGCAGAAATAACGCCTTACAAGACCCCATCGGAAGCTTCACCCACTTCGTTATGGGTTGTACACCATCACCAAGGTTGTGGGGGATAATTCTTTTGAGTTCAACATTCCTCCTTTCCTTGGCCTACACCCAGTGTTCAACGTGGATCTCCTTATGCCTTATTTCCCACCATTATTGGACACCTCAGAAGTAGAAGAAAAACTGACACCAACAGAGATCAACCTTGACTACATACAATAGGAATCCAATGATTAAATTGTGGACACACAGATCAAGGGCACTTGACAGCAAAGGATCCATATTTATCAAGTTGTCAAAGCAGGGCAGCTCCTGCACCAAGGCAAGTGGCTCACCCAGGGCCAAATTCAGCAAAAATTTCCTCATCTGATGGGGGAAATAAACGCAATGGATAAAATTGCTTCCTAAGGAGGGAGGATTGATCCAGGTGGATATCAGTGGCCACCCACCTTTTCCAACTGGCTCAAAACAGTTTTCTGGCAATTTTGGTAATTTACTATTTTTAGCAGTTTTTTGGGTCGTGAACATCCGGAGTTGTTTTGAGGCCATAAATGATGGTTTTTTGGGAAAACGGGGAGAAACATGTAATTTCCTTCGATGTTTCTCACACAAAAGTTGTAGAAATCAAGGTAAAAATCAACTTCGATATTTCTGTATTTGAAGGTCATATAAACGCAGATGTTGTAGACTAGTGGTTGAATCTACTAGAAGGGTATTTTTCTGTCCATAAATTTTTGAATAGAGAAAAGATTACTTTTGCGCTCCTCAAATCCATTCTCCATGTCAAATATTGGTGGGAAACTTTTTGTGAGAAAAAGGAAACATAGGAACCCTCATTATTTATAGTCACAACCACTTGGGAATCCTTCAGGGATGCTATTAATGAACGATACTACCCTGTTGGAAGTTATGATGACTTATATACCAAATGGACCACACTGCGGCAAGAAAGAGACCAAGCAGTGCTAGAGTTCACAAATATATTCCATACCTTGAACACCAAGTTGGGTATCAAATATTCGGAGTGACATTTGGTGCTCAAGTATCGTGGTGCTCTGCATAGATACATCCAGACCGAAATGGAATTTCTAGACATATCGTCCTTGGGTGGGACCTACCGATATGTCATCAAAATCAAGCAGAAACTCAAACAAAATATGCAACATTTGGGTCTGGGAACCCCTCACAACAAAAGCCAGGAAAGGGTGTCCCCAACCCATAGAACAAAGGATAGAGAAAATATGGATCGTATCAGGACAACCAGTCCAAGCTGCAAGAAAAGAAGGACACTGGAAAGACAAAGAAAGATATCAGGAAGTGGTGCCACTTCCATAAGAGACCTTGGCATAACACTCTTGACTGCCGCTCAAAGAAGTCACTAATGGCCGAGGTGAAATCCTATGAATTATATGTGGGTTCTGACTCTGAGTCATAACTAGAAAGGGGAATACAAATCATTGGTGTGGAACCCAATGCCACCATTGTTACCACCAAGCCCCAGCCTAGTGAACCAGACGAGCCAGAAGAAGGAGAGCACCTCTTCCATTCACAAATGTGGGTAAAAGGAACCCTGCTGCACTTCATCATTGATAGCAATAGCCAGAAGAACCTCATCTTAGCAGAGGTCATCAAGCGGTTGGCCCTATCGATAACGCCGCACCCACAACCCCACACGATTGGATGGCTTCGCTAAGGAAGTGATATTCGTGTCAGCCAACAGTGTCAACTTTCATACATCATCAAGCCCTTCAAAGACGAGGTATTGTGTGATTTTTCTCCTCTCGAAGTTTGTGATGTTCTTTTAGGCCAACCTTATTTATGGAAACATCATGTTGTATATGAGTCTAGGCCTCATAGTGTTATTATTACTTTGAACAGGAAATTGTACAAGATACCCAAGGCAGTCCCACCTAGTGTTATTTCCTTGATCTTTGTTAAGCAATGCAGGAAGGTCATCTCTCAGACGAAGAAGTTTTTATTCTTCGTGATTCTCTCTCATAATGAGAGAAAGATCACAGCCACATCCAGGGTCTCTGCGGTCGACCTCTCCACATAGCAGAAGCAAGTATATAAGGTCATGGAAGAATACTTGTATATCTTCTCCTGACCTACCGGGGTACCTCTGCACTGTCAAGTCAAGCACCCCATTGATCTAACCCCCGATGCACCGCTTCCCAATGGGTCAGTATATTATCGCTCTTTGTTAGAGAATGAGGAGATCAAGCAATAGATCCAATAACTTCTCCAAAAGGGGCACATCCGTCCCATATCATCACCTTGTGGGAGCCCAATCGTGTCGGTATAGAAGAAAGATGGAACCTAGCGACTCTATGTTGATTACCAGGCTCTGAATAAAATTACAGTCAGAAACCGATACCCGATTTCCCGAATCGAAGACCTCCTTGATCAAATCACGGGGGACAAATACTTCAGTAAGATTGATCTGAAGTCTGGCTACCACCAGGTCCTGATAGAACAAACAGATGTATGGAATACCACCTTCAAATCAAAGGAAGGCCTTTTTGAATGGTTGGTCATGCCCTTTGGTTTGACAAATGCTCCTACCACTTTCATGAGGATGATGGACAATATCCTACGACCATTCACCAATACTTTTGTAGTGGTGTATCTGGATGACATTCTCATTTACAACAAGACTTGGGCAGAACACTTGCAGCACATTCAGCAGGTTGTGCACACCCTGCGGCAGCACAAGCTATACGCCAACTTGGAAAAATGCTCCTTCGGCATGTACAGGGTCCATGACCTGGGCTACATCATTGATTAGCATGGTGTACATGTGGATCCAGCCAAGATACAAGTCATCCACGACTGGCTAGCCCCAACCACACTCACTGAGCTTAAGAGCTTCTTGGCCCTTTCCAATTTCTACCACAGGTTCATGTTGGGATTCTCCCATATTGCATGGGCCCTCAGCCAAATAACTAGGGTGGTGGTAAGGAAAAATTTGTGTGGGGCCAGTCCAAACAAGAAGTGTTCAATGATTTGAAGCAGCGCTTGTGCTCAACCCCAGTACTTTCACTAACATACCTGCAAAATCCCTTTGAGATCGAGACAGATTCTTTAGACTATAATGTGGGCGTCGTTCTCACTCGATACGACCACCCCATGGCCTATCATAGTGAGACACTATCAGATGTTGTTCGTAAGTACCCTACTTATGACAAATAAATGTACTCCATTGTGCAAGCCTATCACCAGTGGAGACATTACATTATTGGGAAGGAGACAGTAATCCACACTAATCATAATCCACTGTAGTTCATGCAGACATAAGGAAAATCGCAGAATGACCACCATCAAAAGTTATCCACATACTTGCAGCAATTCCACCTCAACATCAAGTATAAAATAGGAAGCACCAACCGCATCAATGATTGCCTCAGTAGAATTTCATTCATGGAATTCACCACAGTGCTAGACTCTTATGGCCATGAGACCTCTGGGTGGCCCCAACTTTATGAGACAAACCCGGACTTCGCCACCACCTACCAAATGTTGGGTGCAAACGCAGTTGTCCATAATTTCCATCTTTAGGATGGGTTGTTGTGTCGTATGGGCCATATATGCGTTCCATCAAGCAACTGAGTGAAGTTGATCTGGGAATCCCACTACAGTCGGGTGGTAGGACACTTCGGCGTCAAAAAGACAGTGGTGATTCTACATAAACATTTCTACTAGCCGAAACTTTGATAGGAGGTCAACAAGTATATCAGGTCTTGCACTGCCTACGTTATTACCAAATCGACCACTAAGAAATAGGGCATGTACACCCCTCTTCCTACTCCTGACAGGGCATGGGAATCCATCTCAATGGACTACATGTCGGGCCTCCCATCCACCAAGCAGGGAAATGACTGTGTTTTTTTGGTTGTTGATCGCTTTTCTAAGATGGAGATTTTGGTTGCCTGGAAGAAGAGATCACAGTAGAGGCCACTGCCAAGATCTTCTTTGAACGAGTCTGGGTACATTTTGGAATCCCACAAACCATTGTCTCAGATCGGGACAGTTGATTTTCCAGCACATTCTGATCGAGCCTCTGGTCACTGTTGGACACCAAGCTCACCAAATCCATGACCTTCCACCCCTAGACAGAGGTCGTAAATCGAATGATTGTGAATATCATGTGCATGTATAATTCCAAGAACCCTCGCACATGGGATGAGAGCCTTCCCTATGTCTAGCATAGTTACAACCGATCCCTACATATCTCAACCGACCACAACCCCTTTCAGGTGGGGTTGGGATTCCAACCATTGGGTCCCATAGATGTTTCACTTCCCCTTGTGGTCACCTTGACCGACTCATCTCCTACTCCAACTGAAGTTGACAAAGCCACCTATTTCATTGAGTGGATCCAACACATCCTCCAACAGGTTTAGGATGTCCTACAGAACTCCAATGACAAGTACAAGCAGTGCCATGATCAACATCGGGTGCCACATAAGTTTCAGGTGGGAGACAAAGTTTGGTTGCACATGTAGAAAGAACACCTTACAGGACCCCATCGGAAGCTTCGCCCACTCTGTTATGGGTCGTACAACATCACCAAGGTTGTGGGGGATAATTATTTTGAGCTCAACATTCCTCCTTTCCTTGGCCTACACCCAGTGTTCAACGTGGATATCCTTCGGCCTTATTTCCCACCATTATTGGACAACTCAGAAGTAGTAGAAAAGCTGACACCAACAGAGCTCAACGTCGCATGCAACAGGCATCCAGTGATAAGATTGTGGACACACAGATCAAGGGCACTTGACAGCAAAGGATCTGACTTTATCGAGTCGTCAAAGCAGGGCAGCTCCTGCACCAAGGCAAGTGGCTCACTTGGGGCCAAATTCAGTAGAAATTTCCTCATATGATGGGGGAACTCAACGCAATGGAGACCATTGCTTCCTAAGGAGGGAGGATTGATCCAGGTGGATATCGGTGGCCACCCACCTTTTCCAACTGGCTCAAAACAGTTTTCTATCAATTTTGGTAATTTACTATTTTTAGCAGTTTTTCGGGTCCTGGACTTCTGGAGCCGTTTTAATTCCCTAAACGATTTTTTTTTGGGAAAACGGGGAGAAACATAGAAGTTCCTTTGATGTTTCTCACACAAAAGTTGTATTCCTAGGATAGATATTTCTAACAAGGTATTGAGGGCGTCAAACGGAGATCATATGCAAAAGTTACGACCCCAGGAAGTTGATGTACTGACTTACCCAAACGAGGCCCACATGACTTTTGGCGCTTCATATCCTAAGGTTAGGTTTTTTAATGTCTAGGTTTTTTGACATTCCTGTTTATTCTGAAAAGGCCTTCAGAGCCTCATTGTAACCAATTTTATTTCGAATGAGCGCAGCCGTCACTTCTCTTCCCAAAGGTAAGCCACCACCATTCTAGCAAGCTTGTTTGCTGCATTTTACAGCTTATTTCCTTATTGAATAGAAAACCAGTTTTATTTTATCTTTTCTATTATGTGTTAAGCATCTGTTATTAATCTGTAGTCATTTCGTTCTACTCATAAAATCAGGATCATATGGATAGTGACCATGTTTCTTACAGATCTCGAACCATAGTCATGTTGTTGATAATGGATTTGGCATTCCTCCTGCAATGTACTACGCAAATGTTGGAGATTTGTTCTTATGGTGTCCTTTCCTACATGTGGTTCACCAAACGACTTCTCTTTTGTCCTTAATTTTGTTCTGGTTTAGCTGGAATGTTAAGTTCTTCAGATCCTCTTTCAACTCCTCTATGGTTGGATATTTCTTTTGATATTGGTTCTCTTCCAGATGTAGGTATTCCTGTAGAGCCTCTGCTTCCATCTAAAACTTGTGTTGTCACAATGGATAGTTCAAGTGTGGTAGCAATGAATTGACGAACAAATGCCTATGTTTCATATTTTTCATTACTTATATTATCTTTCCCTTAAGACGTTTGAATCTCTGTTCAATCTCCCTTACATATTCTCTTGGTTTCTATCTGATCTCTATCATCTCATTCATGTATTGGTCCTATGAACTAGGCTTCTTTAACTCATTTATCAGTAGCTTCTTGATATCTCCAATTGTTTTGGTTGTCCCTAGCAGAGTATTTGCAGCTAAACTCATGTACTAATCCAATGTGCGATCTCTTAATGTGATTGCTAACTGTGTCAGTTTAATGTCCTTGTATGTGATCTGTTTCGCTTCCCAGATATTTTCACAGATAAAAGGGTGCTTCTTCGGGTCCTCCGACTCCTCTCCTTTGAATTCTGGTAACCTGGTCGTTTGATCATGTCCTGCCATATTGAATGTTGAACTATTACCTTCGCGCGGTGTAGATACTTGACTACTACTTCTTGAACTGGCTCCCCCAGTTGTTGTTCCTTGTGCAGATGTAATTCATGTTGTCTTCCTTCTCCAGAAATTCGATTGTCTAAATGGTGTTCTTCTTGGTGTGTTAGTCGCACATGGTTTTATGGGTTCCACACTAACACTGATATGGATAGGAGTTCTACCTTCTATTTTCTCTCTTGTACCTCTCGTCTTCCTCTCATATGTCGTGCATAGGATTTTCTCAATCTGATCCACAACCTGAAGATCCTCTACCTCCTCTTCATCACTCGCCAAGCCTTTCCTCACAGCTAGGACTCTCTTCTTGGTGTTCACATTATATTGGTAGGGTACTCCATTGTGTGTCTTTCCAATTGTCGTCGTGATCCACTTGATCTGGTCTTCGTCCATCATAATTGGGTCTAAGGCCTCCTCCTTCTTTCCTTTATCCCCTTATCCTTCCATTTCTCCCTCTCCTGTCAGTGCTTCCCCCCTTCCCCCATGCATGTAGGGAAGTTTAGTTTTCTGACTCCATTGTCATTACACCTTTGTTATATAGTAATATATTAATGGAAGTATATAACGATCTAATGTACCTTCCTCAAGGTCCCTTCAATAACTCTTGCTCAACTGCGTTGTATGACTTTGTTGTGTCTACTACAAATTCTGTGATAAATCCAACAATAATGTTGTCTAACCATAAATCTATTACGCGTGTAAAGTTATTATCAACTTGTTGTAACTACATGATCTCTTCAAGATTCCACTCTAGTTTTCTAATCTGATTGGTAGGATGGTTGTATTTCAATGTTTTTATCCACTCCTGCAATATGTGCAAGAAATCACAGAAAACGACTTCATGCAATTCGATGAATACGTACTTGTCCAGATATTTGTGCAATGTTAACTTCAAATTTCTATTATATTTATACAAAAACTCTAACTCCTTTGTCTTCAACCAGCTCTCTATCTCCACCTTCGTTGGATTCCCCGATCTCAACATCCCCTTTCAAATTCTCATTCTCTCAAGGACTCGTTATCCAATTCGTCATTCTTTGGACTCATATTCACCAAATCTCACATACTTAGTCCCATTTTCTTCCACACAACCGGCAATAGAACCATTTGTTGGTTTGGTATCTATTCTTCTATTGGTATCGAGGATTCGTTATGGGGTATTATGATTCTAATCACAGATTGACCTTGGTTCATATTTAATAATTTTCCCAACAAAAGCCCTTTAAAACTATCGGCCCCTATGGTAAACCAGAAGGCAATGCAACACACTGAGTGTACTGCATAGTCTCACCTGAGATAGCTCTATGGGTGGATGCAATACTGAGGTGCTTGCAACCTAAGACTGAGCGATATTTTTGGTTGTGTGTCATAAAATTTATTCATTCAGTCTAACATCTAGCGATAACATCCATTCTATGCAAGCATGTGGAATACTATATCTACTTAGTTACCTCATTCATCTAACATTAATCAATTCTGCATACATAAAAACGTATACATTCATTCACATAACACAGTGTTACCTTGGTTCACCCCCTCCTCGGCTACGTCCACAAATATCTGGCTCTCAAGCTTCTTCTTATGGTTCAGAAATATATCACGTTGTGCTTGTTTACATTCTTGGATCTCACTCTCCTCAACAAGCTCCTCGACCCTTGTGAGGCTGACTAGATCGCACTAGGCTCCTCAGCCTGCAATCTAACCCTCCGGATCAAGTCGCTCACCACTTCCCAGCTCACCAACTTAACAACTCGTACATTTCTTACCATTCTCTTCCTCTCTTTTGGGACTCTCTTCTTGTTCAATATCGGCTCTCTTATGTCTCCTAAGTACTACTTATTTATACCCTTGGCTCATCATCCATTACAATACATTACAAAAACCCTAACCCTAGCGTCGTCAGGTATTCCTTGCATGCGCGCTTCACCTGCTTCTCTTAGACGTGTTGTTTTTCCTTCCAGCTGTCTTTTTCCGCTTGCATGTTTCTCCTCCAAAAATAGTCTTTCTTTTTTACTAGGCCTACATACAACCATAACCTTTTGTACATGTGATATCATGCTCCCATGACTCTTTTGAAGACATGATGTAATAACTTCAAGACTCACCCTTTTCAAATGATGACAAAGGACTATGGGATAGCAATGTTACAAACTGAGTTGACCTTGAAAAAGACTAACCACTCACCTATGACTTGAGATGATGCTCTAATTCCCTTATACATGACTTAATTAAATCCAAACTTGATTCATAAGTGAATGAACCAAAATTATTTTTTATGGAACACTAACCCTAGGACATTGACACATGATCTTTAAAGACCAAGACATGACCACAATACTGAACATTAAACAAAACAAAATGTTTTGACTTTGTGAATTTACACATACTAACACCTTAACCATGCTGAAGTATGCAATGTTCTCTTCAAATTTATGGTAGCTATGTTTCATTCAAGGATGAAAGTTCTTTGATACCATCTGATCCAAAAATGAGGGACTTACAGCCCACTGGCTTCACCAACATGGATCGTCTACGTAATATATTTCTTGTTTACACTATCGATATGTTTTAAGGATTATATAGAGTTATTTCTCTTCTAGAGGTTATTAAGCCTCTGTCCTCTACCTTGTGTAAATAGTTTTGTTCCTTTATTGGCTGCAAGATTTATGTTATCTTTCCAACCTATACTTGAATTGGTTGGTTGGCTCATCTCTGTAGCCTTTGCTCTTCTAATGTCTACAAGGCCTTCTTTGTGCAACCAATGGAGACAAAACATTATAGGAACGTGAGGATGGAATGTTTGTGTGATGGGTTATCTTGTTGGTTACTCGCTTGTGGTGGATAGAAATTCTTCTTTGCCTTAAAGTCTTTTTCATTTCTCTATTTTGAAACGAAATGAAACCTCTCTACTAATTATTAACAAGCAAGACCATGGCTTTAGCAAAGATTACAGTTAGCAAAATATCATAATTCAAAGTTGGGCCTTTGGCTATGTACAATAGTGATCATACCAATGCTTGCTTACATTTTTCCTTCCCAACAAAATGAATGGAAAGAAGAAAAAGGGAAGCATTGTAACCAATCCTAAAATAAAACACTCCAACTCTACTAATTTCTCATATAAGTGATTTCTTACAAGATGAACTATTATAGTTCCAATTGCACATAATGGTCACCATCATTTTTTTTTAATTATATGGCATTTCCTTTTACACCAGAAATGACCAACAAAAGGAATTCACTCCAAGAAGTGGAAATACTTTCTCCCTACGATGAAGTTCTGGCGTATGAAGGGGTGTGTACAACCCAGAGGTGGAGTAAACGTCAAAATAATGTTTAAAAATACTCTAGAACATTTATAAATTCTCAACAACATTTAAAAACACCCATGCATTTTAAGAAACATCTAACAACTTTTAAAAACACCCATAAACATCTAACAACTTTTAAAAACACCCAAGAACATTTAAGAGATGACAAAGACGATGTAAATTCACTCAACAATTACAAAAATACATTTTAAGAAACATCTAACAACTTTTAAAAACACCCATAAACATCTAACAACTTTTAAAAACACCCAAGAACATTTAAGAGATGACAAAGACAATGTAAATTCACCCAACAATTACAAAAATACTTAAGGCAAATAGGAATTTGACCCAAGGCAAAAGAAATTGAAAGAAATATGACTCAAATAATGAACAACTTTTGAAATCTAACTCAGATAATGACTTATAAAACTTTTAAAAGCTAATATAAAAAATTCCCACATTAACACTTTACCATTTAAAATTCCACATTCTATTAATTTGGATCTAATATAGTTAAAATATAGTTAACATGTTCTTGAGATCCTTCTAAAGACGTAATGGTTATTTGAGTAGATTGTTGTTGTGTAGTTATCATTCAAGTTGTTATCATTCAAGTTGTCACCAAAATGCTTCTTAAACTTTTTTTAATCTTCTAGAATCTAGTGACATTTGTTTCCAGAAAAGTAACATGTATTTCAACAATGCTATTCTCCAATGTCATGCTTTATACTTTTCTCCTATATATTTTAATCTACCAACAAAATATCCTTGGATGTAGCTTGTTAATAAAAGATTTAAATAAAACTCAATAAATAAAAATGAATAATGTAATCACAAAAAATAAATGATGATGAAAAATTGTATATAATGTAATCATAAAAATAGAAATGATTATGTAAAATTGTATATAATGTAATCACAAAAAGAGAAATGATTAGGAAAAATTGTATTCATTAGTTTTAGGATAATGCAAACACAGGAAAAGAGATTGAATTGTTTATTTTAATCTACCAACAAAATATCTTTGGATGTAGCTTTTTAATAAAAGATTTAAATAAAACTTAATAAATAAAAATGAATAATGTAATCACAAAAAATAAATGATGATGAAAAATTGTATATAATGTAATCATAAAAATAGAAATGATTATGTAAAATTGTATATAATGTAATCACAAAAAGAGAAATGATTAGGAAAAATTGTATTCATTAGTTTTAGGATAATGCAAACACAGGAAAAGAGATTGAATTGTTTATATCTAAGTGAAGTGGATAGAAATAAATAAAATGAGTTTATTTAGAAATATATATGAAAATCTAATTCTAATGTTGATATGTAAAGTGTAGATGCACATTCCTCATAAACACTAAAAAATAAAAATGGTAAAATACAATGAATTAATGTTACAACATACATATAATATCATGTTAGCTACTATCTAAAAATAACACTAATTACACTAAAAAAATAAAGATGGTAAAATACAATGAATTAATGTTACAACATACATATAATATTATGCTAGCTACTATCTAAAAATAACACTAATTACATGTGGGTTATATGTGATTATTACTTATGATTAAATGTTAATTAACATAATATTTTATTTTTATTTTTAAATTTGAATTTGTAATTTTTATGAAAAAAAACATGTTTTTAATATGTTAACATAATAAAAACTAACATAAAAAAATTAATAGTTTGAAACTTACAATTTACTTTCTAACTTCTAAACTTTGCATGGTTTAAGCAACCATTAAAACTACAAACTATACTTAATATTCAAAGTATAGTTCTTGTAATTGTAATGTTATGAGAAAGTAATATTTAAAAAAAAAAATGACACAGGAAAAACTACCCAGAGCTAAAAAGTAAAGTATTAGGTCAATATTTAGTCCATGTTCTTCAAGTTAAGCAAAACAGGCTCATATCTGCAAATTGGACATGAATTTTTACGACGAAACCATGTGAGAATGCACTTTGAATGATAGAGATGTTTGCATGGCAACAGTTTCGCAGGATCTTCAGTTTTAAATGCTTCTTGACAAATTGGGCACATCACTCCATCATTGTTTTCACTTTCTTTGCAAATCGTGGGCAACCGATCTACTGCTACAGGAAGACTAACGAGTACCTCCGCAGGCCTACTAATTACTCTTTCCCCTCCCAAGTTGCTCACGCCAATATCGATCGCTTCAAATCTGAAATCAAAGTTATAAGTACTGTCCTCTAAATGTTGTTTGATCTGACGCCATGTGAATCTGGAATTCCATATTATTTGATCGGAAACATTGAATCCTTGGTTGCGTTGCTGAAAATATTGTATGCATCGAAAAACTATAGTATTATCTGGAAATGTAAATGTTGTGAGATAGTCTTCGATTTCAGTATTGAATCTGAAACGACGAATGTTCTCCCCACGCCATCGATCATCTAATTCACGTATATCAATATTCTCTGATAAACTCTCTATTTCCCGAGGTTGGAACTGTTGAAATAAAAACTCTGTACTAACACTCACAGTTGACACCAAATGGTTATCTTCTATTCTGCCAGTTTGGTTTGTTGTCACCAAATGGTTATCTTCTATTCTGCCAGTTTGGTTTGTTGTCACCAAATGGTTATCTTCTATTCTGCCAGTTTGGTTTGTTGTAGCCACTGTTGAGCTTTGTAAAGCAGGAAGAATAATACCTCCATTTACCTCAGCTTGGGCTTCCACAAATCTCAAAATTCTGAGAGACCGTTCTCTAAAGAAGTCAGAGAAGTTTACTTTTTCCATTGTTTCCAAATGACCTAATTCAAATACACAAGAATTTCCCACACTCTAGAATATAGTT
>JZKD02S1749077.1:33556-50699 GCA_000966675.3 Picea glauca | reverse complement strand
CTTTAGTTAGTAAATTCAATATTTAAAACTTAAGGAAAGCGTCATGTTCTGGTGTGTTTTGTTCTAGATCTAGGTGGATCTAGGGAGATCTGTTAGTGTCCGCACCTACTGATTTATCCAATAACAAAATTGGTGACTCTGGCGAGTACCTCTTTATTTTTACGCAAGCTTGAGGAGGATAACATATGCTTGTCAATTTAAGCTCATCCTTTGGATAAGTCCCTCGAAGTATGTTTAACGAACCCTAAGAAGGAGTGGTTTGGTCCCATATGGGCCTTTCAATGTTTGTTTAACGAGTCCAAAGAAAGGAAACTCAGGGGTTTTTCATGTTTAGAGAATCTAAAAAACACTTAAAGAGAAACTCTCCCCATTCTTTTTTCGTAAAGTAGTCTGATGAGACCGAAAAAAAGATAAACTATCGCTCAACAGAGGTTTTCTTCAAATACTTTAACGAGCGTGAAGAGAACAAGATCGCTCGGCAATATTTTCATGTTTAGAGAGTCTAAAAAGAGCTTAAAGGGAACTCCAGGGGGTTCCTTTTTCGTATAACCTTTACGAGTCTGAAAAAGTGATAAAAGTATACTCGGTTAGATTCTCACGTATTTACGAGCACAAGAAAGAACAAAGACTAAGCTTGGTAACTTATTCTCATGTATTTACAAGCATGAGAAAGAATAAAGACTAAGCTCATGATTGTTTTTATTTTTATGCAAGCTTTAAAACAAAACAAAACTATGCTTGGGATAGATTTTATTTTTACATAAGCTAAAAACTAAACAAAACTATGCTTGGGCCTGGTTTCATTTTTACACAAGCTTGAACCAGAGGAAACTATGCTTGAACCTGGTTTCATTTTTAACACAAGATTGAACCAGAGGAAACCATGCTTGAGGTAGCTGGTTTCATTTTTACACAAGCTTGAACCATAGAAAACTATTCTTGCGACTTCCCAATGCATAACACATGGATGGTTGGTACTTAGCCCCCATCTTAAGAAACTAGCGACTCTACTTCAGCATGAAGTCCAAAGGCTGAAAGTATTTCCCCCCAAGCTTCGTTTCATCCAACGACAAAGGCGGAGGAAATGAAGCTTCAAATACTAGATGAAGGACTTGACTCAAACAGAGACAAGGAAAACTATTTCATTTCTTAACGAGCTTGACATAGAAACAAGAACTATGCTCGTAACCTCTGTTTCATTTTTTAACGAGGTTTCCACAAAGATGAAAAAACTATCCTCGTAACTAGTTTCATTTTTTAACAAGCTTGAAATCATAAAATCATGCTCAAAGACCTATGTTTCATTTTTTAATGAGGTTGTCGCAGAGACGCAAAAACTATCCTCGAAGTCTTCTTGATCATGGATTCCAAGAGGACAATTCTCCGGAAGGACACCATGTCAAGGGAAAAAACTTGGTCATGGCTTCCAAGAGGTCTTCACTGGAAGGAAGAAACACACTCTGGAAGGACAGCATGTTGAGGGTCGCGACAGGAGTAAAGAGATCAAGCTCTAACAACCCTATCGAAGAGATCATAATGCAGCCCCGCCTCCTCTGCCTCGGCAAAGGCCTCTGCGTTGACCTCCCGGTCTTTAAGGATCATTCTAATTTTTCCCTTGAGCCGGAGTGGCTCCTTCAATTCTCCACTGGAATATTTATTTAACTTTGACCCATAGGTCTTTTCTACTCCTCGAAACCTCTAGGCCCGATCACTGTTCTCTTTACGACAAGAAAAATAGAAAATTGGGTTTCGGGGTTTCAAAATCCCGATGTCACAACCTTTTGTTTCCCGATTTCCCGATCTCTATTATCCCGATATGATCTAACTTCAGTTAGCCTTCTGGGCTAAACTCGTGGTCCACACGACCTCCTTTTATATGACCGTGGTCCTATCACCTTTCGAGATTTCGGGGTTTCTGATGTCGAACTGTATTTGTCTTCGAGACTCTCGATCTCTCAAATCCCGATTTCCCGATGTGACTTCCCTTTTCAGGACTTTCCCCAAAAGTTGAGATTTTTTCCATGCGTCCTCAAAGATGGACGGTCCTCGTCTGCTTCAGGTTTTTCACCATGGAGATTCCCGATCCCCTGTTGTGACAAGATGACGTCAGCTGGGCCCCATAACGGAGCTTCCCTCCTTTCAAAATTTTGGACTTCGCACTTCTGAAATGTAAGTGTTTCATGTCTTCAGGATCTACGAAACGTCGAACCCCATCTTCTTCGGATATTCGACACGTGTCCCAAATGGATGGACGGTTTAGATCAAACCTCGGATTTCACCAAATGCAAAGCCAAAACACTCACTTATGTGAGTCCCAATGACCGAATCTCTGATTTGGATAATCACGCGACACGCGTCCATCCTTAGTGGTTGTGATTCTTTCGTTGATTCGGGACTCAAAGGGTCTCGAACTCTTAGTCTCTAAACTTTCGATATACCGATGGTTCTCGATTCCTGACACGTGTCCCAATAGATGGATAGTTTTGGTTTGTATCGGGGTTTTCACTATGGATTTACCCGATCTCTTGTCCACAGGATTTCCAATATCCCGAACTCCGATGCCTCGATATCCCGATACCTTTCAGGACTTTCTCTCAGCTTGAGAGGGTTTAAACCCTGTGCAACTCCTGCCAGATCGGACGGCTGACGGGATTTCTCTAATCCTCTACACAAGATTCTGACCATCTGTTTCTTCCCCCTTAATGATTTTTACGAAGTGAACCAAGGATTCTTTCTCGGATTTACCCACCTGTGACACAAAACCTCCAATGCCTTCTAATCACTCAAATGCACCCACTTCTTGTACTGCCTTCAATAGTTCCAAAGGCTTTATCCTTCCTGAGCTTTCTTACGACTTCGAGCCTCAAAGAAGACCCTTGCACGCATTCCTTGCGGAAACCTCCAAACACTTGAAGTGTTAAATGCTCTTCAACCTTGCACACTCTATGTAGCAACAACCTCTCAATACTTTGCTCAGGTTCAAGAAATCTGAGATCTTCCTCGGCCTGCACACCCCTTGCACGGTTCCTATGCCTGACTGCACTTCCGTGTGAATATAAGAACAAACGCTATCTCTCCTGAGATTTCAGAGGTGAACCTCTGAACCTTTTGTCAATGCACTCCTTGCAGACAATTCAACTGCACTCCTTGCAGGAACTCTTGCTCAGACAGAGAAACAATTGAAACTCGTTTCACTTCCCTTTCCTCTCAGATTTCAAACATTCAACAAGAAATCATTCATACATAGCATAAAAGAAATTGCATGACAGAAAGAGTAAAACATTCATGAGCATAACATTCAAAGATGCATACACAGAGAAGATATGAACACCATGAGTCTAAATCACAGCTTCTTTGTATTAATTTAGAACTTTTGTACATGGAGTCTGCTACACAGCTCTCTGCTTCTCTTCTATTCTCTCTCCTTCATGCTTTTTCCTTTTATTTTACAATTACACAATGAGGGTGTCTATATCCATTTTCCCTCCACTCCTAAAACTATCTCATCAGAGAATTTAAAGCTACCTACTAACATAAATGATTTCTACCTACTATGGACGAGAGCGGATCACTCAAGGTCCTTTACAATATATAAGTACGCCTCTCCTTAACTATCACATTTAAGTTTGGTGCATCCACTCTTTAAAAGTTTTAAACAATTTATCATGTGCTCAAAATGTGTTGCACTTGCCCCACGCTCGCTTGACGTTGGTGATGCTCCTACATCAGATCACTATGTCAACTACTGGATCTAAGTCATCAGAAGTTGAATCCATGGGCAACAGTGCCACATAATTGACCTGTGGCAGGGGCGATATCGTCTGCATATAAGAACCATTGAGGGAGGCAATCCAGGCGGGGTCAACGAATGAAAGTTGATCAACAATTACAATTCATCCATCGTGAAGGAAAGATATCACACAAAAAAGAGTAGACACAATAGCTTTCATGGTATAGACATAATATCGCCCAAGGAGTAAAGAAAAATCCAAGGGATCTTGGACTACCATGACGTCAATAAAGATAGTTTTCCTTCCCAAAGTTACAGGATCCTGAGGAAGGGTCCCTGAAGGTTGACTAGTTATTCTATTAAAAGCTAACAAATTCTGCATAACCGGCGCAAGTGGAGGACAACCCAAATCTTTCCAAGCAAAAGAGGACAAAATACTAATGGATGCACCTTCATCTATTAGTGTCTAAGGAACGTCTCAACCACAAACCTGCATTGTTATATGGAAAGGAATGTGAGAGGGAAGACGAGGTCCAGTTAGCTCACCCCAATAAAAATGGATGGCCTCATAACTTGGAGGGGGTTCCATGGGAGAAGGAGGAATAGCCCCCGACATGGTAGATTTTGTATCAATGAGAAAAACATGGGAAATATTGGGTTTACTCTCTATTGGGAGAGTAGGATCAGCTGATGGAGAGATCAGATCAACCATTTGAGTTTCATTCTCCAAGGGGAGAATGGGATCGACAGGTGGAAATGGATCGACCGCTTGGGTTTCACTCTCTAACAGGAGAGTGGGATCAACCGAGGATGGGATCGGATCAACCACTTTGTCAACTGGTTCAATTAAGGACGTGACTAGATTGACCACTTGATCAACCGGACTGACCGATGGGGGAACCAGATTGATCATTCCATCAACTATAGAAGGGTCAAGAGTAAGCTTACGATAAGTGGCTGAAAGTTGAGGTTGTGAAACAGGTATGTCTTCTAGGAATTTCGAGGCTTCTTCCATATGAGGGAAAAGGTGAGTTAGATGAATCCCTTTGCATAATATACATGGGAAATTGACTCTACTTTTCTTCTTCTCAATGGTATCTTGACTAGTTGACGAGAGGTCATCAACATGTTGTTTAGAGGATGATGACACAGGTTGGCGAGGGTGTGTAGACCAAGCTTCTATAACCTTGGATAGACAGGGAAATCCTTAAAAAGATGGCTACCCTTACAAATCCTGCAAGGGTACTTGGGCTTACGAGTTTTTTGGGTGATCTTGACATCATCAACACTCCCAACACAATTAACAGTAACTGGTTGTTTTCCAACATGTGTGATAGTGGTCGGAAGTTTGGATTCTTGCTTATTTTTCTTCTTCTTATTCTTTCATTTCTTCTTCTTCTTATCCACCAAGTTACCATCTTGAGATATTTCACTCGGCAAAGAAGATGAAATGGAAGACGACCTTGCAAGTGAAGAAGGCGAAGAATATCTTATTGGTGAAGACGGTGAAGGATCAACATGAGGTTGATGTTCTTGAGGGGAAGTGCTTGTGACTAAATCACTAACTTCATTCAGGGTTACCTGAGTAGAAAACAACCATATTGGTAACCCAATTGTGAGACCTGGAAGGCTCAAAGTAGCAATATGAGGAGGACCAATGTTTCTATAAGAAGGAAAAACAAAAGGTTCTCCAGGAAAAGGAGTTCCTTCATTGGTCATTTCGTAAATTGACGCCATAAAAATAAAGATCCAATCTAGAGTCCACTAGGGAAAACAAACAACACACGTTAAAAATCTAGTAAGCAAGCAAGCAAACAAAACCTTCTCAAAATGAGCACACTAGTTGGTGATGAAATCCAACATTGCGGGAGCAAAGTAAGAAGGGGTTGAGATAGAGCAGGTGGAAAAGTTATGTTGATGACCTGCTTAACGGACTTACACCCTGGTGCAAGCTCCCACACATAATCGTGGGTATACCCTCCAAGGAGCCCAAGTGAGTTTGGCCAACGTCGATTCCAGGTACCTTGAAGATTTTCCCCTCCACATCCACCTTGTGTAAATACCCTAAAGAGATAGGCCACTAAGGTTACCAATCACTGCAATGATGCCTGGGGAAACAGTCGACAGTCTGATCCACATGCAAGGGCAGGGTATCTAGCCCGAAATCAACTTGAAAGGCTTCCACTCATCATTGTGGGTATACCTCTCAAGTGACCCCCATAATACACGTAATCTCTACACCAAGACCAACAAAGCAGGGTGAGTAACTCTATCAGTCTCAATGTGACCTCGTGATTGACCCTTGTGTGAGAAGGGTTTACCAAGACAAAACGTAGTAAGTGGATTTAACTCTCCCTATCACAAGATACTATGTTTGTTTGCAGCTTTGGAAAGTTATATTTCACAGCTATTCCAAAGCCCTACGACTAATCTACTGTAGGTTTTCTACCAAAAAAGATAAAAATGTCTAATCAATTTTTATAAGCGCTTTATTTTATGGTTGTTGTTACTCAAAAGGAAAATGGCTTGGACAATATGGTGTTTTGACCGACTCGAAATTTATGCAAAGAGATGAAGATGCAATCTTTTCATTTCGATGAAAGCTATGAGCGAGAATGAGAAAACATTTATCATTCCCAGATGCACAATGTCCCAAAATCTTAAAACTCACCAATATCAATATTCTCAAGAAATGAGAAAAAAAGACTGTACACCAATGCACGATTCATGGCCCCCCACGGCCATGAGGGGGAAAAAATTTCATAATTTAAGACCAAAAAATGCCAAGAATCATGCAATTTCGCTACAGGATTCCCCCAATGTAATATAAAGCAAGAAATTAAATCTTTTTGTTTGAAAAGTTTCACTAAAAGCAATAATGAACTTTGTTAAAACAAAGAAACCCAAACTAAAATTGTTCTTTTAAAGTGAACTATTCAGAAGAAATCTGATCTTTCCCTAAACAATTCTAAAGAAAACACACACTTTGTAATTGAAAGACACTCAAACAAATAGACTAATCCTTCAAAACCAAACAAAGCAAAGATGGCTAAAAGAAACTCAAAGAATGTCAAGCAGACTGTAAACAGATCAATATAGGGTCCAAAAGCTCAATCCAGCTGATCAAAGCAAAACTGGTTCATCAAAAGATGACAAGACCCAATCCAAACAAATTTACAAACTAGTTCATAGCCTAGCAGTAGAGTATAGTGCGAGAATTAGGTATTCTCGCAGGCTAGACACTGGTAGGGTGCAAGAAGTTCACACTGGATCTAACAGCAAGGTGCGAAAATCAATGGTTTTCGCAGGATGTAGAGAGCTACAGTGTGAGAATGTCTGTAATCAAAGAAAATTTTGAAAAAGGACAGGGAATCTAAGTGAACTTCTAGATCCAGAGAGTCTGGATGGATGTCCCATAGACTCAGAAACCAGAAAGCAAGAAATCAAAGGAAGGGAAACTAGACTAACTAGGAAACAATCCGTTCCCCAGTGGAGTTGCCAATTTTGTCATTGGATAAATCGGTAGGTGCTGACACTAATAGATCTCCCTAGATCCACCTATATCTAGAACAAAACACACCAGAACATGACGCTTTCCTTAAGTTTTAAATATTGAATTTACTAACTAAAGAGGGATGGGTGACATACCATTTAAATGTTTCTTCCTCTCACCATCGCCATCCTAGCTCCATTCCAATGCTCATACAATGATGAACCTGCAAAAGAACACAACCAACCAAATTGATAGTAATAGCATAAACTCAATATAAACCTATGTATGTGATGAAGGAATCATACAATAAAACACAACAGGATTTATAGGAAAGAATCATATTAAATGTAAAAGAGAGATTACAACCATGGCCTTGATGTCGTAAGATCCCTTCCAACTGTCCTTCGTTCCCCACACACTTCCATTCCAAGAATTTTGAGAGCACAGATCTGATAATATTTACAATCTATCTTGACAAAGGCAAAACTCAAAGATACTCCACCCAAGCTAATAATTCCAAGCCAAATCCAACTTAGCCCCTCTCCATGAGAGCTCCTCTCCTTTTATAAGCTGGAGAGGATAAGGTGAGGAGGTTAGGATGATCCCACTAAATCGCGAAAGCGAGTAAGATCCAAACCATTCGGATTCCACCTCACCATGGAAGTTTCTCCTTCTAGAAGATTCAAGAAAACACTCGTTTTTCCCACGTGTAAGCATTCTCGCACCCTGCCTATAGAGAAGACTACAAACTCCTCACGACCTAGCTATGATGCAGCCTGTGAGAATCAGGCATTCTCACACCCTAGCTATAATGCAGCATGTGAACTTCCTTTTTTATAGGGTTTTTACAAAGGAAAATGCAACTTCTTTTCTCGGGAAAAGTTCTTCTCCCTTCTCTCGTCAGGAACTCAGGCCACTGACCCCTTTGAAGGCAACAGATAGGTTTACATCATTAACGGTCATAAGGATGACGAAAATAATGTGTAACAGGAACCAAAAAACTACTATAAATAGTAAGTTGCCAAAAACTTGTTTTGATCTAGTTGGACATGATGGGTGGCCACCGAGATCCTCCTTGATCAACCTGTTCAGAACATAGTCAATTTTATACTCTTTTTTCTTAGAATTTGGACAATAATTCAATGGTGACCTATGTTTCTGGGATTGAGTAGAATACTTGAGGGGTGTCTTCAAAAACTTGGTATTTCATTTATTTCTGCAATTTATTCATCAGTTTTATTGAATTTTATGGATAAGTAAGACATTCACATGATATTTGAAAATAGTCAAAGATGATGTTTGTTTTACGAATCTGGTCGGATGTTTTTGTGTACTTATGAAATAATTGACATCTAAGGATTTTAAGATCAATTTGGCATCAGAGTTGGTTTTGACATTTATTTGCAAGTGAATGCTTACGAGGTCCAAATATAAGCGAGGTGAAAGAAATATTGCAAGTTATAATCTTGAAATTGGTTCAAGGACCTTCACTCAAAGAGGAGAAATGGATTCAACAAGAAGGTTAGTTCCTTATGACTCTGAAGATGATTTCTTCAAGGCATTTAGTTTAATGAATTCCATGGTGGAAGAAATGTACGAGGATCGAAAGAGGGCCAAGGGAGAAAGTACATCAGTAAAGAATGAAGCAATGATAGAATAAGGAGAAGGTGAAGAACCTTTACATCCCCCTTTGTCTCCATCATCATCATCATCATCCTCATCATGATTGTTAGCACTCTATAAATTTGTTCGACTGATAAAAAAAATGACAGAGATAACCTACAAACCACTTTAGAGTTTGGTACTAGCCTACACAACTCAGAGAGGGCTCTCTCTTGTCACTTGGTTTCAAGTCAATGGATAGGTTTTGTTGCTTTGAAGGGTTTTTTATAATTTCATTGGCAAGGAAGGGGAGGGACACTTAGGTCTGTGGAGTCAAACTTCTGAAAAAGAATGGAGGCATTGGCTAGTCGGTAGAACTCTCCAGAGGATAAAGGCTAAATGAGGTGATGAATCTGAGTTATAAATTTTAATTTGTAGAGTCTAAGAAGAAAGGAAAAACATTTAACTGCATCAGAGCATTAAATAAAATGAATTATGACTTAGTTAGGAAGAACTTAACACAGTTTAAATTGCTTAAACGGAGAGCATCACAAGATGAATTATGGGCCTTTAACTATCCAATTTAAATAGAAGACAGTGAAAATAAAATTTAAGCACACAGGAAATATATAAGAAGAAAGAAGACGAAACTCAGACCACCACCATTAGAATCTTTTCGTGGAAAATTCAGGACATTTGCATGTGTATTCTATTCAGATTCATAAAAATACATTCAAATTCCAAATAGCTAAGATCGTGCCCTTGCACTTCTACCAACAACTAATACATTTGGAACTCCTAATATTTATACAAGTTGAGTTCCTTCGGTTTAAAACCGGTTACAATGATTATAAAGAAACATTTTGGTTTTGAAATCGATTACAATGATAAGAAAGGAACATTTCGGTTTTGAAACCAATTACAATGATCAGCAAGAAAACATTTCTTGATCCGGACTGTGGCTCCTCTGGTGTTTCAATCCCTTTCTTCGCCACTTGTTCTTCTTCGGTCTTTCATGTGATCTGCCATCTCTAGTGACATCTAGACATCATTTGTCGAGCCCTGGAAAAATGCATTTTTTCTTACCCAACCTGATTATTTCCTTCCATTGCAAGTCAGAAGGAATATCATAATCTGTCATTTCCTTTATCAGAATCTCCAGGTCAATGCAAGACGCATATGACATGACCAGCAGTTTAATCTTGACTGCGTTGAACTAATTCAAAATTTCAAAGTCTGTGATTAGATGCTCAACTAATGTAGCTCCTTTCAAATTTTCCTCTAGGGTTTCGAACTTAGAATGACCCATTCTGCAATGAGTCAAATGAGAATTGTATTCTTCCTGATCATACAATTTTCCCTTGCCATCCCAAAATGGTGGAAGACCTTTGGAGAATAATTCTTCAAACAAATCTTTGAACTCTTGTACACTCTGTTCCATCTGTGTTGCCTTAGTTTGGACTGATTTTAATAGGTTATGTTTAGAAATAACCCTCCTGGCCCAGATAATCAATGTAGTTATGTCTTTAACCCCAATAGTATGAAGGTCTGCAGTAGGAACAACGTTGAGTAGATTTATGGCGTTATGGGCCCATTATGATGGTTTCTTTGCTAAAGTTTCATTTACAATAGTGCACCTATTTCTGGTTGTAATGGTTATGTTGTCTTTATCATTAATGAAATTCAAATATGATCTGAACCTGGCAGTTTTAGCAGCTATAGAGTCCCAGATGATATGATTGGCCCCTTGCAACAAACCTTTGCCTCTTAACCTCATCTTCAATTTATTTATTCTTTCTTGCAAGACTTCATTTTCCTTTTGAAATTGAGGTATATTTTCATCCTTTGCCTGCAATTCCTGCTTCAATTTCTCTATGCTTCCTTTTAGTCCTTTTATTTCTCCTTCTTTCAAGCTAACTTGTGACATATCTTGGACAAGTCCTTCAGTGTTTGACCCAACTTCTGCAGTAGGAGATGCAACTACAATCTTGTTTAGCAATAATGTCTGCTCTTGTGACCATTTCACCTTTTCTTGCTCTAGCTAGCCTTGTAGTCCAATGTCTCTTGACGAAGTGTTTCCTTTTAATGTTCTAGAGAAACCAATTATGTTTTGATTGTGGAAGCTCTGTAGCAGACATTTTCAATTTCTTCTTCAAACTTTGAATTAATTTGTCCTTCTCATCCAATGAATATTTAAACCCTTGGGGGCCTTTAGATTCCAACCTCTTGACCTCAGTTTGCCAAGATCTGCTAGATGCCTTTTCCTGCCTCAATTGTCCTTCCAATTTTGTAACACCATGTTTCCCCCAATCTATAAATATAACTTTATTGGCCATGAACTATGGCAAACTCAAAGTGTGAATGTTTGATTTAGTGGACCTTTGTATGAAGGTCGATGAATGTAAATGTTGTTATTTTAATAGATAATGGAAATATGTTGCATGAATGTTGAGAAGGGGATGTGCTAAGAGAGACCATGATTTCTAATGAAAAGGCGGTGGAGGGGACCCAGAATGGTTTCGTTAACCTCCACCAAACCAGTACTATGTTGGTTTTAATTGCTCAAGATCAGAACAACCCTCTGACCCGAAATGAATTACAGTCAAACTGGTAGGTGGGAAGGCATCCTCAAGAGTTAATGTTGGGATGGGGCAGACCGCCCATCTGTAAGGCTTCCGAACCTAACCACAGACTGTGATTTCAAGCCACACACAATATTGTTGAGGAAGGAAAAGAAGGAAGTGTGGTGTGGGAAGGGGGAGGGCCTGCGAAGAATGCAGAGACAAGAGAGGAAACTCTCCGGTCCGAGGAAGGATTGAAAGCAAAAGCGAGTTATGATCACAGAGGATAGATACTAAGTCAGGAGAAGGAGAGTAACCTTCATCCTCATCTATTCTTTTATAGGGAGAAGGAGAGTAACCTTCATCCTCGTCTATTCTTTTATAGGGAGAAGGAGAGTAACCTTCGTCCCTAACTTTTGTTGAGCTAGAAGTGAGAGATTGAATCTCAAATCATCATGGCCTAATCTTGGGGGTGGCCAGTGATAAATCTATTGGGATTGACTGAGACTATGGTTGGGTGAAAATAATCACCCCTCTTAGCAGTCGCATCACGCCTTATGGTTTTGATAAGTTTTTGTATGCCTTGTGCTTTGAATTGAAAATAATGAATGCATGACTTGTATTTATATGCCTATAATGGTTTCTGTATTGAATGATTAAGTTAGAAGTATGTGTTTGTTCCTTGAGAACTTGCATATCTTCTTGATTTCCTTATGCTCTAGTTTAATTCCTCATAATCACTTTCCCAGAGAATTTTGTCACCGTGCTAGAGTCGTGTGAGTATTCCCCTGATTGTGGAGGTTGAACCCCACAATCACTACGAGGACGGAGTCTAATAATCTCAGGAGAGGTAGTGCAAGTATGCTCCGAGTCTCTACAAGGTGGGAAGAGACCGAGACCATCTTAAGTCCTAGAGTTGAGGAATGAACGTAAGGAGTGCGCAGAAGAATGCTTCCAAGCATTACGTTTGAAAGAAAGAGTGAAAAATTCTTAAGTTCTTTGAAGCCAACAAAGCTCAGGAAGAATAGTGAGGTTAAAGTATCAAAAGGGTATATCCTTTCGTTTAGAAAATGATTGGATGATGTTTGTTTGGGAGAACCTAGGGTCTATCAGGACCATTGGATTTGAATAAGGGACACAAGCGTTAATGCCTCGACTCCTTCAGTCTTTGTAGATTCGTACGTCGAGAGATTCACAAGTTTTCGCGACTAAACTCCCGAAACTCGAAGTTGCGATGTGATCTGGACCATAGATTTAAGAATCTATCAGGACCCTCCTTGACCGTCAGATTGGCGAAATCGGGGATCCACACATTGGGAGATTCACACGTTGGCGCAACTAAACTCCCAAAGCCCAAAGTTTCAATGTGATTTGGACTATAGATCTAAGGATTTATCGAGACCCTCCTTGACCGTCGGATTGGCAAAATCGAGGATTCGCACGTCGGGAGATTCGCACATTGGCGAGACTAAACTCCTGAAACCTGAAGTTGCAATGTGATCTAGACCGTATATCTAAGGATCTATCGGGACCCTCCTTGACCATCGGATTGGTGAAATCGGGGATTTGCACATCGGGAGATCTGCACGTTGGCACGACTAAACCTCGGAAACCCGAAGTTGCGATGTGATCTAGACCGTTCTATCAAGGAAGATCATGGACCGTCGATCTGACGCGAGAAGATTAATGCAAGAGTATGTGGGAATTCAAAATCCCCTAAGAACCAATCTCAGAAGAGATAAGTTCTTTTTAAGAGTGAAGATGGGGTCCAAGAGGTGAACTTGTTTCAATTTTGTAAGCTCCGGAAGGAAAGCGTAAGTAGAGACCCATATATCAGGGCTCACAGGAGGTAGATTGAGGGTTGAGGCCTCTGAAACATCTGAAATATTCCAAGTCAGGGAAGAAAGTGAAATCTCAGGAGGAGGAGCATCAGAGACTATTGGATCGAGAACTATGAGAGATCTGGACCGTGGGAATTCACATCCAGACAATTAGAAGAGCACATAGGAGGAGATCGGATCCGGGCCATCAGATCTGAGTGAGAGGACCAACAATCATTGGATCTAGGAAAGGTGCAAGAGGGTTAAATCGTTTGAAAGTATACAAGAGAATGGGCTTTGGCAAGTCCCGAAGTTCCAAAATCATCGGAACCGTCCATCGTCGGGGTAGACAGATGGTAGCAGATCCGAGATTTCAAGGATTCAGACTTCAGAATATTCACAAGGGAAAGAGTAGAGTTGATCCTAGCTGTTGGTGTTGGGAAGGACACATGGCAAAAGAACAGCATTTTGCTGACTCGCACATCAGGAAATTCAAAGGATCATTGATTTGACACGGGTGAATTTCAGGAAATCGGGAATCAGGGAAACAGAGGTAAGCCAACCTCCAAAGTCGCGAAACATGAAATCCAGATTCGTGAGAGAGAATATCAGCACCGTTGGATCACAGGAGAGTGTGGTCACAGCTGGAGGACATATGAAGGAAGGGGATAGCACTGAAATCTAGCACATGTTTCTCAAACCCTTCAAAAAGGGGGGCTCAGGATAGAGTCGTGGATTGGAAGAACTTGCAACAGAAGAAAGGGGAAACTAAAGAAAGTTAAGAAAAAGTAACATTTATTTATTATCCATTGTGGGTGTGTGAAAAAATGGTATCAGAGAATGGTTACAACACTTGGCCTGCTTGGGCTTACAGACGAGTCGCTTAAAAATGCTATTTGGATTACTTTTAAAGGAGTGACGCCCTACCTTGCCTCTTTCTTAAAAGTCTGGTTAAAAATGTTAGTAAAGAAAAGAGTGAAACTTTCTACTGTGTGTATGCATTTAATAAATTGAACTGTGTATTGTTCATAAACTAATATATTGTTATCTAACAACAAGTGTTTTTGTCAACACTTGAGCAACCAGTGAATCACAGGAAAACTCCAAGACTAAACGATGGTGACGTTTCATGAAGTGGGGGATGGCTCCCACAATAGAGATGAAGAATCTGACAAAAGGAGGGTGATGGAAACCCCTCTAGATCTGGCTGAAACTATAAGGAGCCTTAGGGCCGAGTTACAGAGTTTCCAGGCCAATAATGAGAGATTGATAAAGGAGCAAGAGAAACAAACATAATTAACACAGCCTTGCTACAGAGCTTATCTGACATACAGAGGAAACTGCAGCATGAAACTGCAGCATGAAACTGCAACCAGTCATGTGGACCGACGACACAAGAAGAGAAGTCAGAGTCCACCTGAGATCCGAAAACATGACTCCCTAAGTGACCAAACTAGGATAAGTACTGTGAAGAAAGTCCATCTTGGAGGCAGGGGACATCATCGGAAGAGTCCTCTAGAAAGGAAGCTGACAACTCCGAAGGATCTTCTAGTAGCATGGTCGGCTCGCATCCTCACAGGAAAGGAAAGAAACGAAAGTGTTCCAAAACCCATAGTCCTGAAGAGTTCAAGAAATCCAAACCACCTCTTTTGATGGAGAGATTAAGAAGGGAGAAGAGGCGAAAGCTTGGCTGCTTGGTTTAAAGAAGTATTTCAATGTCCATGACTCCTCTGAAAACTTGAAGGCTCGAATAGCCATCTTCAACCTGAATGGAAAGGATTCCATATGGTGGGAAGACCTTAGGAATGTGAAAGGAATCCATGAGAAGGACTTGTCATGGAAATAGTTTGATAAATACTTCAAGAAGAAGTATCTATTAGAAAAATACATCGATGGGAAAACTAAGGAATTTTATGAGCTCCGGCTGGGGAAACTCACCATAGATGAATTTTTCAATCAATTCCTTGAACTACTGAGGTATGTACCCTACATAAAAGATGAAAAAGAAAAAATGCAGCAGTTCATTAGTGGGTTACCTCAGACCTACTGGGATAAGATTGAGTTCGACGAACAAAAGACCTTAGAAGAAGCTATCTAGAAGGCGAGGTATTGTTATGAACATTTTTGGAGTAATACAAGACCCCACGAGGACTGGAAGAAGAAGAATAGTTCGGGATTCTAGAATAAAAGGTTTAAATCCTCAAGATTTAAGAACTATGGAAAAGATTCTAGAGGGAGCCTTCCTGTTAGAAGTGTATATCAGAAAAATTTCCCCTCTCAAAGTGGAAATAAACCGTTTAAGACAGTCCCAATGAGGACCAACAACCTCAAGAAGGAACCCTTAAAATGATGGGGTTGTGGAGAAGATCATAAATTGAGGGACTTCCCACATAGACAACAGAATAGTAAGAGAGTCTACAATATTCAAGAATCTACCACAGTCAATGATGTGGCTAGGAGCATGCCATGAATCTATGCATCCTTGGACAATAATCAAGCCAACCACCAAGTTTCAGTAGTGGAACTGGAAGGTATGATCACCAACCATCTAGTTTCTATTTTAATTGATCCAAGTTCTAATTTGAGTTATGTGGCCCCTCAGGTTGTTGATAAGTGTAAATTACAACCAATTAGACATGTTAAGCCATGGTTGGTGCAATTAGCCACTGGGACCAAAAGGAAGGTGGTAGAGGCCATACCATCCTGTCAATTCATCATGGGTCGATTGCCCACCCAAGAGACCCTTAACGTACTTCCTCTGGGTTCGTATGACTTGTTTATTGGTATGGATTGGTTGGTTGCTTATAAAACTAAAGTGGACTTTTATCATAAAACTTTAGAATGTTTAAACGAAGAAGTGAGAACGATGACCCTCCAAGGGATTCAGAAGCTTGTCCCAGTGAGACAAATACCAACCCTTCAAATGAAGAAGTATTACATAAAAGGGTGTTCCTTATATGCAATATAGGTGTTGGAATCCATTAAGGATGAAAAACCAAACCTAGAGGACCACCCCATATTAAGATAATACAAGGACGTGTTCCCTGAAGAAGTACCAGGTCTACCTCTGAGAAGGGATATTGATTTCTCGATAGAGATTACACCAGGAGTAGTACCAGCATCTAGAACTCCATATAGGATGAGCACACCAGAGCTGGTTGATATCAAGCTACAGCTAAAGGAGATGATGGACAAAGGCTACATCCAACCCAGTGTATCTCCATGGGGAGCTCTTGTCGTGTTTGTGAAAAATAAAGATGGTACACTCTGACTGTTCATAGATTACAAACAACTCAATAAGACAATCATAAAGAACAAGTACCCCTTACCAAGAATTGATGACCTGTTCGACCAATTGGGAGGTGCTTCCATCTTCTCGAAGATTGACTTAAGGACTGGATACCACCAAGTCTAGATTAAGGATAAAGACATCCACAAAAAAGCCTTCAGAATGAGGTATGGTCACTATGAATTCGTGGTGGTGCCATTTGGGTTAACCAATGCCCCCGCCACTTTTATGTTCTTGATGAATAATGTACTCAACAAATTTCTGGACAAATTTGTATTGGTTTTCATTGATGATATCCTAACATACTCCAAGAACAAGGAGGAGCATGAAGAACATCTTAGACTCATACTTCAAGTACTAAGAGAGCATCATCTCTATGCTAAGTTTATCAAGTGCGACTTCTTTCAGAAGCAAGTCCATTATTTAGGCCATGTCATTTCTAAGGAAAGGGTGGCAGTGGACCCCAATAAGATCATATCTATTATGGAATGGCCTACCCCAAAGGATGTATCAGACATCATATCCTTCATGGACTTAGTAGGATACTATAGAAGGTTCATAAAAGGATTTTCCAAGATTGGTTGTCCAATCACTGCCCTTCAGAAAAAGGGGATCAAATTCATTTGGACATCAAAATGTGAAGAAAGA
>JZKD02S1749077.1:0-15862 GCA_000966675.3 Picea glauca | reverse complement strand
ATAACTCAATCCGCAAAGCGTCTTCCCGTGAGGGCTTTCACCATAAGGGGACCACTTTGGAGTTCATCCATTTGTGCACCTTATCAATCATGATAAGACAATAATGAGTCATATACATTTTTTCAACATTGCATCATATACCAATGAAACCACATCGATCCATCTTCATCATGTATCAATGGCAACTCATTGATCCATCTTAATCATATCAATGACAACTCATTGATCCATATTCATCTATGGATTCTCATCAAGGAAAATACATATTGCATTACATCAATCATCAATCAATCAATCCTTTGGCATCAATCAATCACTTGAAATCAATCAATCAAACCATTGGCATCAATGATAACATGATCCAACAGTATGAAGGTCAATGAATGTAAATCATGTTATTTTAATAGATAATGGAAACGTGTTGCATGGCTGCTGAGAAGGGTATGTGCTAAGAGAAACCATGATTTCTAATGAAAATACGATGGAGGGGACCCGGAATGGTTTCATTAACCTCCACCGAACCAGTACTATGTTGGTTTTAATTTCTCAATATCAGAACAACCCTCTGATCCAAAATGAATTACAGTCAGAATGGTAGGTGGGAAGGTCTCATCAAGAGTTAATGAGGGGATGGGGCAGACCACCCATCTATAAGGCTTCCAGACCTGACCACGGAATGGGATTTTGAGCCACACACAATCTTTTTGAGGAAGGCAAGATATGAAGTCTAGTGTGGGCATGGGGAGGGCCTGTGAAGAATGCAGAGATGAGATCAGAAACTCTCGGGTCCAAGGAAGGATTGAAAGAGAAAGTGAGTTTTGATCACAGAGGATAGATATTGAGTCAGGAGAAGGAGAGTAACCTTCATCCTCATCTATTCCTGTATAGGGAGAAGGAGAGTAACCTTCGTCCCTAACTTCCATTGAGATGGAAGTGAGAGATTGAATCTCAAAGCATTGTGGCCTAAGCTCGGGGGTGGCCAATGATAAATCCATTGGGAGTGATTGAGCCTATGTTTGGGTGGAAACGAGCACCCCTCTCAGCAATCACATCACACCTTATGGTTCTAATAAGTTTTTTTATGCCTTGTTCTTTGAATTGGAAATAATGAATGCATGACTTGTATTTATATGCCTATAATGGTTTTTGTATTGAATGATTAAGTTAGAAGTATGCGTTTATTCCTTAAGAACTTTTATATCTTCTTGATTTCCTTATGCTCTAGTTTAATTCCTCGGAATCACTTTCCCAGATAATTTTTTCATCGTCCTAGAGTCGTGTGAGTATTCCCCTGATTGCAAAGGTTGAACCCTGCAATCACTACAAGGACGAAGTCTAATAAGATCAGGAGAGGTAGTTCAAGTATGCTCTGAGTCTCTGCAAGGTGGGCAGAGACTGAGACCATCTTAAGTCCTAGATTTGAGGAATGAACATAAGGAGTGCACAGAAGAATGCTTCCAAGCGTTATGTTCGAAAGAAAGAGTGCAAAACTCTTAAGTTCTTCAGAGCCAACAAATCTCGGGAAGAATAGTGAGGTTCAAGTATCAAAATGGAATATCCTTTCATTTAGAAAATAAACAGATGATGTTCGCTCGGGAGAACCCAGGGTCTGTCACGACCATTGGATTTGAAGAAGGGGCACAGGCATTAACGCCTTGACTCCTTCAGTCTTCATAGATTTGCATGTTAGGAGATTCACATGTTGGCGCGACTAAACTCCCAAAACCCAAAGTTGTGATGTGATCTGGACCATATATCTAAGGATCTATTGGGACCCTCCTTGACTGTCGTATTAGAGAAATCGGGGATTCGCATGTCAGAGGATTCATACATTGGCACGACTAAACTCCTGAAACCCGAAGTTGCGATGTGATCTGGATCGTATATCTAAGGATCTATCAGGACCCTCCTTGATCGTCGGATTGGCGAAATTGGGGATTCGCATGTTGGCGTGACTAAACTCCTAAAACTCGAAGTTGCGATGTGATCTAGACCATAGATATAAGGATCTATCAGGACCCTCCTTGACCGTCAGATTGGTGAAATTAGGGATTCACACATTGAGAGATCTGCATGTTGGCACGACTAAACTTCGGAAACCCGAAGTTGCGATGTGATCTAGACTGTTGTATCAAGGAAGATCTTGGACTATCGATCTGATGTGAGAATATTAACACAAGAGTATGTAGGAATTCAAAATCCCCTAAGAACCAAGCTCAGAAGAGATAAAATCTTTTTAAGAGCACAGATGGGGTCCCAGAGGTGAACTTGTTTCAAGTTCGTATCTCCGGAAGGAAAGAAAAAGTAGAGACCCATATATCAGGGCTCACAGGAGGTAGATTAAGGGTCGAGGCCTCTGGAACATATGAAATCTTCCAAGTTAGGGAAGAAAGTGAAATCTCAGGAGGAAGAGGAGTGGTGATCGTTGGATCAAGCACTGTGAGATATCTGGACCATGGGAATTCACGTCCAGACAATTAGAAGAGTGCATAGAAGGAGATTGAATCTAGTCCATCAGATTTGAGTGCAAGGACCAAAAACCATTGGATCCAGGAAAGGTACATGAGGGTTAAACCCTTCGAAATTATACAGGAGAATGGGCTTTGGAAAGTCCTGAATTTCTGAAATCATTAGAACCATTCATCGTCAGGGTAGACAGATGGCAGCAGATCCGAGAGTTTGAGGATTTAGACTTCAGAAGATTCGCAAGGGAAAGAGTAGAGTTGATCCTAGTCATTGGTGCTAGGAAGGACACGTGGTGGAAGATCAACATTTCATTGACTCGCACATCGAGAAAGTCAAAGGATCGTTGATTTGACGCGGGTGAATTTTGGAAAATCAAGAATCGGGGAAACAAAGGTAAGACAACCTCCAAAGTCACGAAACATGAAATCCCAATTCGCAAGAGAGAATATCAGGACCGTTGGATCATGGGAGAGTGTGGTCACAGCTAAAGGACATATGAAGGAAGGGGCTAGCATGGAAAGATAGCACCTTTTTCTCAAACCCTTCAAAAAGGGGGGCTCAGGAAAGAGTTGTGGATTGGAAGAAACTACAACAAAATAAAGAGGAAACTAAAGAAAGTTAAGAAAAAGTGACATTTATTTATTCTCCGTTGTGGGTGTGTGACAAATTTCGTTGTATAAGATGACAGTTTTGAATTCTTTAAACTTAAGCTCAAGTAATCAGAATATAGCATGTCACTAGTGTGTTTGTGGAACTTGAACTTGTCTAGGGCACTTATGTTATCATATTTTATCTTTATTTTAGAGACTTTGTCTTCATCTGCAGCTGCAATATTAAAGGTCCTCTTTTCAACATCCCTTACTGTGAACAGAGAATATTTATGCTGAGAAATATTTTCCACTTCAGGGACTAAATCCCTCATCTCACCCAGGGATATATTACCCTTCTCAACATATTGTTTCACCAAATATTCTCTAGACTGATAAGTTGACTTAGATGTTTTAAAAATGTATTTCTTATTGCTAAAAATTCTTGAGCTACATTCACTTTGGAGTTTATTTTCCTTTTCAACTTCTATAGTGTTAGTACCACTTTCCATATTAGCTTTGTCTATGAACTCTTCCTCTTCTAAATCCATAATCTGTGTTGATTATGTAACCTTCATCTTCTTTGGGGCAATTTGTTGGTCACTGATGTCCATGGCCTCTGAATTGATTCTCTTGTTGTAAACACTTGTCTTAGGAAATTTGATTATCAGTTTCTGAGGAGCTTGGTGTGTTTGACTTTGTTGTAGGTTTGCCTCCACTTGTTCTGTTTGGATTGGTTGCAATATTGCTTCCACATCAACACGTACTTCTAGATTTTCCATCTTATCAAAACCCTCAACTTGTTCATGCTCATAAGGGGCCTGTTTTTTCATCAATCTTCTCTTGGATATGATTTGGTGTGGATCATACCTTCTTCCCTGTAGTTGTGAAAAAACAAACTCTTTGAGCTTTGCTTGAACCTAAGATAAGCATGATCTAGATTTGACAATGAAGGGACCAATGATAAAAGGGAACTTAAGGTTGAAGACTTTGTGCAACTTCAGGAAATGATTTGTCTTATATATAATTCTCTTCCTGATGAATTCAAGGGAAACGATTCTAGAAGTTAGAAAAATAGGCAATAGGTAAGTGGATTCATGACAACCATAAACCTAGATTACTGTTGAGTTCATGAATAGTACCCAATCCCCCACTGTTCTTGATCTAGATTCGGATCCAGGAGCTTGATCGGGCTCAGAAAGGCCTAAGAAATAAATGTTCTCATAATGGCTTCAAAACAAACGTGTGCATAGGCCTCGTCGATACGAGACTAACACAACTTGAACGGGCTCAAACAGACATCGTATGCTCAATTTATGGTGATCTGTTTGTTTTCCCAAATAGGCAAAAAAAATGACTGTATAGTTCGTACAATTCCATGTGGAATCTAACTGTACAGGTTGTACGACCATACAGCTGATGTGGCAGTTGACTGTACAGGTCGTACAACTGTACAGCTGACGTGGAATCACAGTGGAATATTTTGTATAACTGATGTGGACCAATCGAGAGGTGACATGTGTCACCACTGAAAGGGTGACACGTGGCACCTACACAGTTGACGTGTCACGCCCATACGGTGACACATGGTAGACAATGACTGGATAGACGTGTTGACCGGGTATATGTGGGGTCCAATCGGATTGTGAAATGTGGCTTAGTATGATGTTGACCAGTTGGATAGGTGGTGGAAAAGTGGACCATACAGAAGTTGAAAAGTGGCATCAGAATCAATGAATAGGGTGGTGCCACATGGCCCAAACTTGGGTTGCCATGTGGCACCCAGGTGTTGGTTGAAATATTCATATGAAAAAAATTGGTGTTTGAAGGATTCGAACTCGAGACCTCCAATGGGAAGCTACGCCTTGAAGCCCAGGTGGATTACCATTGCACCACTGTGGGACATATTACTACAAGTCTACAAACATTTATTTAAAGTGTTTTAAAGTGTTAAGCGGAGGTGGAAGGGGGTTGGGGGTTGGGGCCAAGCCCCATCCCACGGTTTCTTTACATCGCCTATGACCATAGTGGATAGGGGCACGGGCACTATATTTATAACCACCACTATGTGCCTTTGTAGCACCATTCCACCATATATGCCTGGGATGGAACCAAGGGTTTAGGCGCACCCCAAGAGCGCAGTCTTATCCCCATACCACATGTGACTGTTAAATTCGAAAAAGGGGCCAGCGCGCAACCCTTTGGGATGGAACTTGGCCACCTATGTGCCAGATGACCGATTTTAAGGGGTGTGTGCCCATATTGGGGGGCTTAGACCATTTATTTATGCAAAATGGGTTTTCTAACTTTAGGTTAGTGGATTTTATTGGATTTTTGGGCAGTTTTGGCCATATCTTAGTGGATATTGGCCCAATTTGAGTGCCACAAGAAGTGGGTTGTTGGGATTTGATCCCTCTACCTCATGGATATATAAAAAAATCCATTGTGAGGTTTGAATGGCAGAAATAAGCAACAAGAATCTTGAAGCAAGTTGAGGAAGGACTTGCCAAGGTCAATTTGTCTTGAGCAGTGAAGAGTAGTTGAGCTTTGGAGGCAGTTTCTGGGAGTTCTACTACTCCTTTTTTGGTGTCGTATGTTGCGTCAGGTTCCGGAGACAGAAAATAATATAGATGAGTCAGTCAGAGACCTATATGATGTAATTTTGATGCATATTTTAAGCATTGAACTTTGAATAGAGAAGCCTCCCTCACCGAAGACAAAGGCCCAGAGATGTAGGCGAGTTTTGCCAAACTTTGTTATCAACTTTTGGTGTTCAAATTGTTGATGGTTTGATTCTTTGAGTTATATGTTATTTCTCTTCATTATTAAAGTTTTTGTCACCTATATAATCACATGCATTCTCAGAAAAGGTCTTGATAAAATTGAAGTCATAGTGCGAAAATTACTAAGCACCAATTTCGGATCAGTTCTCTGAATTTGGTTGTAGATAGCTTCTCATGTCATCCAAAACTCTAGGTAGGATGGAATTGAAAATAAAACTACAAACTCTAGACATGACTTTGTTGATGATGATAAGTAATGTAATTCTTTTACATTCAATTGACACAAATGTTGCTTCAGGAAATTCCCTCTTGTTGGTTTCCAGGAAAATTCTCAACAAATATGTGTAGTATCTAAAATGTCTTAAGGAGAGAAAATTCACTAGTTGTTTATGGATATTATCAGCTAGGAATTAATCAAAGTTGATACGGACTGACAGACCATACTCTAACTTTAAAAAGGTCAAAAGGAAACCGAGCATGACTTCAACCACATATTTTTCATTGTCTAGACCTAAAACTTGACTCAATAGGGAGCAAACCCATTGGACTTAAAGGACCATTATATTTACATTCATCAAGAAAGATAGACCCTCTAAAAAATGTTCATGTTTGATAATTGTCTGTAAAAATAGATCTCGGACCTCTGATGGACATTCTCTATACACCTTAATCAGCTTCTCCCCATTGAAAGGTTCGTAAATTGTGGAAAACGATTCGGGTATACCGAGGGACTCTCGAATTGACAAATTCTCTACCCTACACAAGGCCTCGGACCCTTGTTTATTCACAATGACTCTCTCTTCATGGAAATATTGTTTGTCACACCAACCTATAAATTCAGGAAACGGGAAAGCAACTTCGACAGCATAAGGGACTATGCTGGCCTAGACTGCTTCATGGAACGGTATACATCTTCCTACTTTATCGGACATGTTGCTTTTGGACACAAAGATAGGAAAAATAGTGATTTTTGTTGGACTAACCGCCGCGCCTCTCGTGAACTAGGGGTGTTGGACTAATCGCCGCACCTCTCATGGACTAACCGCCATGTTGGGAACATGGTACTAACCGCCAACTCAAGGTGATGTTACTGATTTGGAAGTTTACTAACACCTGCGGGTTTTGGTGTAATGGAAAATCTTAACATGGTATCAAAGCCTTGGCCCAGGTTCAATTCCCTCGAGTTACGTCGGAGGGGGGGTGTTGGACTAACCGTCGCACCTCTCGTGAACTAGGGGTGTTGGACTAACTGTCGCACCTCTCATGGACTAACCTCCATGATGGGAACATGGGACTAACTGCCCACTCAAGGTGATGTTACTAATTTAGAAGTTTACTAACACCTGCAGGTTTTGGTGTAATGGAAAATATTAACAATTTTGTCATCAAAAACATTTATGTCTCGGTCAATTAGGGCTTATTCATTTTCCACAGGATCTTGTTATGTTACTGAGGTTATGATGGGATCCATGGTTGTGATGAAAAAAACCTGTAAACGAGCGAAAATGGCATGCAGTAGGTGTATTGTTGAGCTGTAGGTGAAAGATGGTGGTCACGCCAAGGTTCTAATGGTCCAAGGTTCAAATAATAATCAATAAAATAAATGACTAAATGCCCTTTTATACTTTTCCATTTTTCACAGGTGTGAGAAATTGGTTTGAGGCAACCCGCTTTTCATCTCGAAATGCACCTGGTGCTGCCACGTACCTCCGATGGAAAATTGTGGTTTCAATTTTGGGACCGCCCTTCAAAATTAAACCTCGTGTAGCTTCTCCCCCTGAAATAATTCTCGGTCGTTGATATTGAGAACTCACGATCCATTATGTTTCAGACTCGATCAGCTGCGCTCCTGCCAGATTTATCCCTTTCTTTCCATATTTAGCCCCTTTCCTAGTTTATCAGGCTTCCAAACCGGTTTAGCATTCCGCTAGATTCTGAAATCTTGATTTCACACAATAAAAATTTAATGGTGACTAACATGGGCTCCAACTAGGGATGATATCCTCCCAGCGAGGTAGAAAATAACAACAAACCAAGTGTCGATCCATTAGGATTTATTTCACTCATGCGACTAAATCGATCAACAACTTATTCACGAAACTTTGTATACATAACTCCAATTATACTCAGCATAAACTTAGGGCCTTCGCTTCGTGCTTCAATTTTCTGTTGATTTGATTTCAAAAGCTTCAACTAAAAAAAAAAATGGTTATATATAATGAAATAGAAAGGGTGAAAACTTCTTTAAGTGAGATAATTCTTGAGAAACCTACCATTCACAGGTCCCCCACCAACGAGATATCCATTATGTTCCTATAGAAGATAGGCATTATTTCCATGGCATGCCACAATTTTGAAATGTCCCAACCACATATGGTCGAATTTTTTATGATTTCCTCTATCTTAATTCCTAGCATCCCCTTTCAACACCAAATATCCCACTTTGAAATCATCTTCCTTACTATGCCTGTCAAAATATTTTTTAATCCTATCTTGGTGAAGTTGAGAGTTGTTGAAAGATTTCTCTCTTGCTTGTTGAACATTGATTAGTTCATTTGTCCTCCTTTGAGTGACATTTGGTTCATCATCTTGCTCCTGTAGCAATCTCATCACTAGAAGTCCTAATGAAATAGGAAAAATTTCCTTTGTGACATACACAATCTGGAAAGGTAAAGTAGCAATAGACCTTTTAGTAGTGATCATGTCATCTCATAGTGCATAAATAAGCTTATTCTACCAAGCCCTTTTGTTATCTTGCACCAGTCTTTTGATAATTTTGTCAAACTCTTATTGGATGACTCAACCAACCCATTACCTTGAGGGTAATAAGTTGTGGAATGGCCAAGAGTTATATTGTAATCACTACAAAATTTCTCCATCTTTTTGGACTTGAATGTTGTTGCATTGTCAGTGATCATTTTAACTGGACAACCAAATCTAGAAAAAATATTGTTTTCCAAAAACTAAATGATAACAATATCGGTGGATTGCCTTGTGGGGACTACTTCAATCCACTTGGTAAAGTAATTTGTGGTTGTCAGTATCCACTTATTTTGAGTTGATGATTGTGGATGAATTTCTTATATGAAATCAAGGCCCCATTTCCTAAATGGTGCTTCAACAAAGATAGGCTTCAAAGGAAAAGGTTGCAGTTTTCTCTTCCCATAAAAAATTTGGCATTCATGATAGCTTGAAACTTCTTTGTAAACATCAGAAAATATGCTAGGCCAATAGAAACCTACCCTCAATATTTTGTGCACAGTAGTTTTCCAATAATGGTGCCCTCCACAATCACCTTTATGAAACTCTCTATTGGTTTTTTCTACTTCTTCTTCCAGCAAACAACTCAACAATATCCCACGTGGATCTTTCCAATACAAAGATTGTTCTAGAATGAAAAACTCTGTTGCGTTTAGCTTCAAAACCCTGGCCTTGGTTTTGCTCAATTCAGGGGGAGCTTGCAAATTTCTCAACACATAAATAATGTCAGCATACCATGGGGAGTCAAGGAATTTTTGGGATACCTGAGGGACCTTTTCTTCTTCTGAATCTGTTGATAAATCAGCAATGAAATGAATTCCCAAGAGTTCAAAATTTGACTATGCCATCAGCTTTGCACGTCCCTACCCCTTGATCAACTTTGTAGGTTTGATCTAGAGGTCATACTCCAACAACACAGCTATCCACTTTCCCCTTTTACCCTCAATATCAGGCTGAATCAAAATGTCCTTCACAAAACTGTTAGGCACATAAGAAACGGTATGGGAATGCAAGATATAAACTCTAAACTCCTTTATTTCCTTGACCAGTGCATAAGCATGTTTTTCCATGATATCATACTTTAGTGGGGAGTCCCTCAATGTCCTGTTGTAGTAGGCTATAGGCCTTTCAAATTTTTGTTCATCTTTTTGTAACAAAACACCAGCAATGGTGTGTTCTGAGGCAAAAGAAAACAATATAAATTCTTTTGCAAAATTGGGACTAACCAAGACTAGGGCTTATTGTCCTTTATTTTCTTTTGTGTACAAGTTTCTCAGGATCAGACACGGGGATTATTGCTTCTAGGTCTGGATTTCTTCTGGTATGAATTCTCTTGGGAGACAGGATTTCTTGCTCAAACTACTTTATTCTACTGGTCTCTTTATAATGGATTTACCAGGGTAAATTTAGTTTCTTCCAATAAGGTGTTTGATTCATTGTCACCCTCAGGAATCAAATCTAGAGCTTTAAGTAGTTCTTTTCCCAGGGAAAATCTTAAGTTTCATCCCCGGAGCGGCGCCAAAATGTTATCACTCTATAAATTTGTTCGGCTGATAAAAAAAACAACAGAGGTAACCTACAAACCACTTTAGATTTGGGTACTAGCCTGCTCAGCTCAAAAAGGGCTCTCTGATGTCACTTGGTCTTTAACATATGAGTTTTCTTTAACAAGTCAATGGCTAGGTTTTGTTGCTTTGAAGGGTTTTTTATAATTTTGTTGGAAAGGAAGGGGAGGGACACTTATGGCTATGGAGTCAAACTTCTAAAAATGAATGGAGGCATTGACTAGTCAGTAGAAATATCCAGAGGATAAAGGCTAAATGAGGCGATGAATCTGAGTTATAAATTGTAATTTGCAAAGTGTAAAAAGAAAGGAAAAACATATAATTGCATCAGAGCATTAAATAAAATGAATTATGACTTAGTTAGGAAGAACTTAACACAGTTTAAATTGCTTAAGACAAGAGCATCACAAGATGAATTCTGGGCCTTTGACTATCCAATTTAAACAGAAGACAGTGAAAATGAAATTTAAGAACACAGGAAATACATACAAAGAAAGAAGACAAAACTCAGACCACCACCATTAGAATATTTTTGTGGAAAATTCAGGACATCTGCATGTGTATTCTATTCAGCTTCAGAAAATTACATTCAAATTCCAAATAGCTAAAATCATTCCCTTGCACTTCTGCCAACAAATAATACATTTGGAAGTCCTAATATTTATACAAGCTAAGTTCCTTGGTTTGAAACCGGTTACAATGAATATAAATAAACTCTTTGGTTTTGAAACTGATTACAATGATAAGAAAGGAAGGTTTCAGTTTTGAAACCGATTATAATGATCAGGAAGAAAACATTTCTTGATCCAAACTCTAGCTCCTCTGGCGTTTCGGTCCCTTTCTTTGCCACTTGTTCTTCTTCGGTCTTTCACATGATCTGCCATCTCTAGTGACATCTAGACATCATTTATTGGGCCCTAGAAAACTACACTTTGTCTTACCCAGCCTAATTATTTCCTTCCATTGCAAGTCAGAAGGAATATCATAATCTGTCATTTCCTTTATCAGAATCTCTAGGTCAATGTAGGACGCATATGACATGACCGACAGTCCAAGCTTGACTACTTTGAATTGATTCAGAATTTCAAAGTCTGTGATCAGATGCTCAACTAATGTAGCTCCTTTTAGATTTTCCTCCAGGGTTTCGAACTTAGAATGATCCATTCTGCACTGAGTCAAACGAGCATTGTATTCTTCCTGATCATACAATTTTCCCTTGCCATCCCAAAATGGTGGAATACCTTTGGCAAACAATTCTTCAAACAAATATTTGAACTCTTGTACACTATGCTCCATTTGTGTTGCCTTCGTTTGGACTGATTTCAATAGGTTATGTTTAGCAATAACCCTTTTGGCCCAGATAATCAATGTAGTTATGTCTTTAACCCCAATAGTCTGAAGGTCTGCAATAGGAACAACATTGAGTAGATTTATGGCATTCTGGGCCCATTCTGATGGTTTCTTTGCTAAAGTTTCATTTACAATAGTGCACATATTTATCTTTGTGATGGATATGTTTTCTTTATCATTAATGAAATTCAAATATGATTTGAACTTGGCAGCTTCAGCAGCTATAAAGTCCCAGATGATATGTTTGTCCCCCTACAACAGAACTTTGCCTCTTAACCTCATCTTCAATTTATTTATTCTTTCTTGCAAGACTTCATTTTCCTTTTGAAATTGAGCTATCTTTTAATCCTTTGCCTACAATTCCTGCTTCAATTTCTCTATGCTTCCTTTCATCCCTTTGATTTATCCTTCTTTCAAGCTAACTTGTGACATAGCCTAGACAAGTCCTTTAGTGTTTGACCCAACTTTTGTAGCAAGAGCTACAAATACAACCGTGTTTAGCAATTATGTCTTCTCGTGTGACCATTTCACCTTTTCTTATTCTAGCTGCAACACTCTATCCTTGTAGTCCAATGTCTCTTGATGAAGTGCTTCCTTTTCCTATTCTAGAGCAACCAATTCTGTTGTTTTTGGATGCTTTGTAGCAGACATTTTCAATTTCTTCTCCAAACTTTGAATTAATTTGTCCTTCTCATCCAATGAAGATTTCAACCCTTTGGGGCCTTCATATTCCAACCTCTTGACCTGAGTCTGCCAAGCTCTGCTAGATTCCTTTTCCTGCCTCAATTTTCCTTCCAATTTCGTTGTATAATATGACAGTTTTGAATTCTTTAAACTTAAGCTCAAGTAATCGGAATATAGCATGTCACTAGTGTGCTTGTGGAACTTGACCTTGTCTAGGGCACTTATGTTATCATAATTTATCTTTATTTCAAAGGCTTTGTTTTCATCTGCAACTGCAATATTAAAGGTCCTCTTTTCAACATCCCTCACTGTGAACAAAGAATATTTATGTTGAGAAATATTTTCCACTTCAGGGACTAAATCCCTCATCTCACCCAGGGCTATATTACCCTTCTCAGCATACTTTTTCTCCAAATCTTCTCTAGACTGATAAGTTGACTCAGATGTTTTAAAAATGTATTTCTTACTGCTAAAAATCCTTGAGATACCTTCACTTTGGATTTTATTTTCCTTTTCAACTTCTACAGTGCTAGTACCACTTTCCACCATATCTAGATTAGCTTGGTCTCTGAACTCTTCCTCTTCTAAATTCACAATTTTTGTTGACTATGTAACCTTCATCTTCTTTGGGGCGGTTTGTTGGTCACCAATGTTCATGGCCTCTGAATTGCTTCTCTTGCTATAAACACTTGTATTAGGAACTTTGATTATCAGTTTATGAGGAGCTTGTTGTGTTTGACTTTGTTGCAGGGTTTCCTCCACTTGCTATGTTTGGATTGGTTGCAAGATTGCTTCCACATCAACACAAACTTCTAGATTTTCCATCTTATCAAAACCATCAACATGTTCATGCTCATAAGGGGCCTGTCTGTTCATCAATCTTCTCTTGGATATGATTTGGTGTGGATTATACATTCTTCCCTGAAGCTATGCAAAACCAAACTCTGTGAGCTTTGCTTGAACCTAAGATAAGCATGATCTGAATTTGACAATGAAGGGATCAATGATAAAAGGGAACTTAAGGTTGGAGGCTTTGTGCAACTTCAGGAAATGCTCTGTCTCAGATATAATTCTTTCCCTGATGAATTCAAGGGCAAAGATTCTAGGAGTTAGAAAAATAGGCAATAGGTAAGGGAATTCATGACAACCATAAACCCAGATTATTTTTGAGTGCATGAATAGTACCCAATCCCCCACTATGTTCTCTAGATTTGGTTGTAGATAGATTCTCATGTCATCCAAAACTCTAGGTAGGATAGCATTGAAAATCAAACTATAAACTATGGAAATGACTTTGTTGATGAACATAAGTAGTGTAATCCTTTTACATTCAGTTGACACAAATGTTGCTTCAGGAAAGTCCCTCTTGTTGGTTTCCAGGAAAATTCTCAACAGATAGGTGTAGTATCTAAAATGTCTTAAGGAGCGAAAATTCACTAGATGTTTATGGATATTATTAGCTAGGAATTGATCAAAGGTGATACGGACTAACATACTAGACTCTAACTTTAAAAAGGTCAAAAGGAAATCGAGCATGACTTCAACCACATATTTTTTTCATTTTCTAGACCTAAAACTTGACTCAATAGAGAGTAGACCCATTGGACTTCAATGACCATTATATTTACATTCATCAGCAAAGACAGACCTTCTGAAAAATGTTCAGGTTTGATAATTGTATGTAAAAATAGATCTCGGACCTCTGATGGACATTCTTTATACACCTTAATCAATTTCTCCACATTGAAAGGTTTTTAAATTGCGGAAAAAGACTATGGCATACCGAGGGGCTCTCGAATTGACAGACTCTCTACCCTACAAAAGACCTTGGACCCTCCTTTATTCACAAAGAATATTTCTTCATGGGAATACTATTCGGCGCACCAACCTATAAATTAGGGAAATAAGAAAGAAACTTCGACAGCATAAGGAACTATTGTGGCCTAGACTGCTTCAACGAATGGTATACATATTCCTACTTTATCGGACAAGTTGCTTCTGGACACAGAGATAGGAGAAATAGTGATTTCAACATAAAAAACATTTGTGTCTCGGTCAATTAGGGCTTCTTCATTTTCCACAGAATCTTGTTCTGTTACTGACGTTATGATGGTATCCATGGTTGTGATGAAAAATACCTGGAAATGAGCAGAAATGGTGTGCAGTTGGTGTATTGTTGAGTTGCAGGTGAAAGACAGTCATCGCGCCAAGGTTCTAACGATCTAGTGTTCAAATAATAATCAGTAAAATAAATGACTAAATTCCCTTTTATACTTTTCCATTTTCGGGGGCGTGAGAAAGTGGTTTGAGGCAACCCACTTTTCATTCTGAAATGCACCTGGTGCTGCCACGTACCTCCGATGGAAAACCATGGTTTCAATTTCGGGACCGCCCTTCAACATTAAACCTCGTGCAACTTCACCCCCCGAAATCATTATCAGTCATTCATCTTGAGAACTCATAATCCATGATGTTGGTCACCATCTTCTTCCAATGAAATTGAACATTCTTCTCATAAGAGGAAAAAACATTCTAAGATGTCTTCTCGTTCTCATGATTTGCCTTTGTTAAAGATAGATGTAAAGTTTGAGTTTCCTTCTTAAGATGGAGAGTTGAATGTAGAGAAGTTGGATAATTGGGTCAAACATATTGAAGTGTATTGTAGGGTAAATAAAATCATACAAGATAATTCAAGGATACAATTGGCTACCCTTCGTCTGAGCGGAACAACTTTGATATGGTGGGAGAGTCAGACACAAGTTGATATTATTCAACATGGTAAAATCATTTCTTCATGGGTTGAATTTACTACTATATTAAGAAAACAATTTTATCCATTATATTATAAGAAAACATCAATGATTTCTTGGCAACATATAAGACAAGGAAAAGGGAAAAATGTTCAATCTTATACACAAGACTTTAAGAGAAAGGCATTATCTTTGGTAATTCCATTACAAACTCCTGAGACTCTTCTAAAGTATATTGGTGGTATGCACTCATATATTCACCATACTATATTGATGTTTAATCCTACTAATATTGATGAAGTATCAGCTCAAGCTACTCATATTGAAGCTAGAAAAGTAAAACATGTTGTTGAGGATGTGTTAGAGGAGCCACATGAATTTGATGAGCAGTCGAAGGGAAAAGGAAAGAGTAAGAAGAAAACTATAGTGAAGAATGATGAAGAGAATAAGATAATATGTTCTCACTACAAGAAGAAAGGAAATGATGAGAAGCATTGTTGGAAGTTGCATCCATAATTGAAACCAAAGTGAGCTCAACCTAGGAAGGGTAAAGAGAATACCATGACCATAGTTCATGATCTTGGATCAGAATCTGAGGATGAAACTAAGGTTACATATATTGGAATCAAAGGTAAATCTTATGTTGCAAGTTTTAGTTCACGTACTTCTTCTTCAAAGGCTAATGCAATCCATGATGGAAGGAAAATAAATGACCTATTTCCTTTATGAGTTTTCTCAAATCACACTAAGATTGATACACTTTTTGATAGTGGATCACAAGTGAATCTTATTTCAGAGCAAGTTGTTAAGAATTTGGGATTGGAAACTAGGTCTCATCCAAGACTGTATCCTTTGGGTTGGATTTGTGATAATGCTCAAGTACAGGTAACTAAGCAATGTAAGTTACATTTTGAGAT
>JZKD02S1749066.1:69695-83374 GCA_000966675.3 Picea glauca | reverse complement strand
TCCCAAGTCTATTTCACTTCAACCAACTGCTGAATCCTTCTGATCATATGATCTGGCTCCCCTTGGTAATCTTGGAATAATTTTTCCACAGGCAAGGCAAGTTAAGAAGGAAAAATGGTCTCAACTCCATATACCATCTAGAAAGGAGAAAGGCCTAGGGACCTTTCTGTTGACACTCTATTAGCTGAAAAAGAAAACTTGAGTTTTGAGTCCCATGCCTTTTTGTTGTCCTCTAACATATTTTTAATGATCTTTATAAGGCTTTTGTTATAAGACTCTGCAAACCTATTCCCTTGGGGGTAGTAAGGGGTAGAGTGAACCAATGTGATCCCAAGCTGTTCACAGAACTAAATTAATGGTTCAGCCTTCAAAGATGTAGCATTATCAGTGACGATTTTGTCCAGACAACCAAACCTTTCCATAATGTCCTCAATGAAACCAATGATCACTTTGTGGGAAGCATTCCTTGTAGGGATAGCTTCTATCCACTTAGTAAATTAATTTTTAGTAGTCAAGATACATCTATGTTGACCACTAGAAGTAAGATGAATTTCCCCAATAAAATATAAGCCCCACTGCTGAAAGGGTCCCGAAACTACCACAGGCTTTAATGGAAAATACTTGAGTTGTTTCTTTCAAGAGAATTTATGACACTTAACATAGACTTTGATCTTAGCACAAACATCGGTGAATAAACTAGGACAAAAGTACCCAACCCTGAGAATCATATATGTCGTAGTTGTCCATATATGATGCCCCCCACATAAACTGTGTTGAAAATCATACATAATCTTTTGGGTTTCTTGTGGGTCTAGGCATCTCAAAATCACTCCCAATGGGTCTTTCCAATATAGGACCTGATCAATAAGGCAGTATTCAATTGATTTGAGTTTTAAGGCTCTCACCTTGTTCTTTTCCATACCATTTGGAGGTTGTAATTTATGTAGAAAAAATATAATGTCCTTGTACCAGCTGTAATCTGCCAACATAGGGGTGACTTCAGAACCGTTGTCAGTCAATTCATCATGTTGATTTTTTGAACATGAGTTGATGAAATTTACCCCCAAGGATGAGAAATTTGATTCAGCCAACAACTTGGCTAATCCTTGGCCTTTAACCAATTTGGTAGGCTTAATATCAAGATCAAATTCAAGGATTTTAGCAATCCTCTTGCTCCTTATTCCATCTATATATGGTTGAATAAGAATCTCCTTTACAGAAGATGATGGGACATAAGCAACGAATATTGAATGCAACACATAAAATCTAAAAGAATTGAGATATTTAACCAATGCATAGGCTTTCTTAACCATGATTTCATATTTTAATTCAGCATCTCTCAATGCCTTGCTGAAAAAATCAATGGGCTTCTCTAAGCCTTCAACGTTCTTCTGCAATAAAATAGCTGCTACTGTATCAAATGAACAGAAAGAAAAAATAGGAAAATCCTTGGAGTAGTCTAGGCTAATAAGGACCGGGGCTTCAATAAGGATTTATTTATCTAATCAAAAGAGATACCAGACTCAGGACTCCATTTGATTTCATTACCTTTCCTCAACATGGTTGTGATATACTTGACTAACTCAGCCAAATTTGACACAAACCTTCTCAAAAAATTATATTTTCCCAAAAAAGATTGAACCTCTTTTTTGGATCTAGGAAGTGACAAGGTTTGGATAGCTTCAAATATACTCTAATAAATCCTTACCCCTTCAGCTGACACAATATTCCCCAATAATTTTCCCTCCTTCATGGAAAACAATGATTTTTTTGGATTCAAAGAGAGACCAAATTTTCTGCATTTCAAGAAGACCTTTTTTAGATGATCATAGTGTTATTTTTCAGATTTAGAGAACATTGTTATGTAATCTAAATATATAACAACAAATGTGTCCTTCTCTCCAATAAATCCTATGTCCATAGCTCGCTGAAAGGTCACCCCTGCATTCATCAAACCAAAGGGCATCTTGGTGTACATAAATGTACCCCAAGGAGTGGTGAAGGCAGTCTTCTCTCTATCTTATGGTAAAACAAAAATTTGATTATAACCAGAAAAACCATCAATCATGGACATCATGGCCGCACTTGTCACCCTTTGTAATATGTGTTCCATCTTGGGAAAAGGGTAATTATCATTTTTAGAACTTCTTTTCGGATTCCATAAATCAACACAAAGTCTTATTTCTCCATTCTTTTTTCTCACTGGGACCAAGTTGGCCACCCATTTCGAATACCTCAAAGAAATAATAATTTTAGCATTTAAAATATTTTTTACCTCCTTTTCAATGATAGGTAGCAACATAGGATTGATTTGTCTCAATTTTTGCCTGAAGGGTTTGGTCTCTTCCTTTAATGGGATCTTGTGCTCTATAATGTTGGTGTCATAAGTTATGAGATCTTCATAATTCCAAGTGAAAACATCACCAAATTCCTTTAAAAACTCAATATATTCTTCCCTCTTCTCTCTTGATAGGATGCTTGATAACTTGACATATTTTGGATCCTTTTCTGTGCCCAAATTGCACTCGGTTATGTCATCGTCCTGAGTGGACACTTTCCCTTTCACTGCCACATCATTTTCTTCAAATAATCTTTCCAAAGGAGCTATCCCTTTTGGAATGTGGTTTCTAGGTAGCTGCACAATATGATGATTAGCAATTTATTAAGGAAAACAACATTATGAGGATTAATTTCAAAATCCTGATCCTGATCAATGTGTAATGAAGAAAACTCATGAATAGTCTCAAGGAGTCTTTTAAGTTATAGATCATCTTCAAACACCTTCCAATATTTTACATTGTCCGTTATAGAAGGTTTGTACTTGAATTCTACATCATACTTGGGTTTAGGTGGTAAGGGGATTCTGAAATTTCTTGAAGATACAGCCAAATAATTAGCCATGGTATTGCCTTCTCTAGGAATAAATGAAATATTAAAAGCTGAGAAAAAACTGTCGACCAAGTCCCACACTTCATTCTTGTAAGATCTAAGCCTAGGGTGCTTCATTTGATAAAGATTTTGAATCTGATGAACTATTAATTCATCATCCCCAAATATTGATAGCTCCTCTATCCCCATGTCTTTAGCATCCCTCAATCCCAAGACATGAGCCTCATACTTTGCCACATTATTAGTAGTTTCAAATTCTAGTTTGTATGACAAAGATATAGTCTCTTGAGCTGTTGAGACAAAGACCACTCTAGAACCAACACCTTCCTTATAAGAGGCTCCATTAAATAACATATTCCAAAGAGAGGTGGTTAGAGGAGACTCCTCACAAAAGGTAACGAATTGTTTTCTGATTTCAAGAGGAGGTTTAGGGGTATCAGTGAGCTGGAAGACGCTAGATCCCAAATCAGTATCAAGAGAAAAAATACGATGATTTGTGGGGTTTGATTCATTGCTAATGATGTAATACAATTGAGCTTCCCTGTAAAGTATTCTATGTTTACCCCCGAAAATGGGAATAGTAACATATGAGAGATCCATCTGCAAGGTTCCCCCAAGTCTTTTTATCCAAGACCTTGACAAGAGCATGAAGAACTTGGGGGCAACATTAGCCACCAGATTATCCATGATTATGCTTTTCATGGGCAATTGAAATAGGATCACAACCAAATCCTTAATGACTCCAAGACACTTCACTTTCCTAGAGTCAAAAGAATATAAGCCATGGTAAGTCTTTGTGATTTCCAACCCAAGTTGATCCATAACAGTTTTGGGCATGAGATTGTGGGATGCCCCTAAATCCATCAAACAATTATGCATCACCTTATCATGAATATTTAGTGATGTATAGAAAGGAGGGGACAAATCATGTCTATATTTTATCAATGGACCCAAGATAACTATTGGTTTTACATCTTGCATATTTCCTGAATTAGTGGCACTTGGAGAGGCTTCGAGCTGTAACATTTTGGAGAGATATTTTTTAAATTCTTCATTTTTTATCAATTCCAAAAAAGGTACAGGGATATTTATTTTTTGGATCTCATTATCAAATATGAAGGAAGAAGAATACTTAAGGATCTCTTTGGTTTCAGGAGTAGGATTTCTGACTAGAACTTGTGGACTTTGAGTATCTTTTTCCTTATTGCTAACTATCACAACCTTGGCAGAATTTTCTTTTTGAGAAGTCTGATTAGAAGCATCAGTTTTTCCTCATTCTTTCTAGATCTCAAATTATATCTATTAGGACTTTCTTTTTCTTTCTATCCCTTAACTCATTTATTTGAATATCCATCAAGGATTTCTCATTAGCAGATTGAGTCAAGTGAGGGGATGGAGATGTGTCACCCATGTGATGAATCTCAGGATCAACTCCTTCCTATTCTCCTTCTTCATCAGCAACCATGTTGTTATGTCAAGGAGTTTGTACCTTTTGATCATCTCTCTCTCTATTTCTGGGATCTCTAGGAAGGGTTTGGGGAGCATTATTTTGTCTCCTGAAGTTACCTATGTTATCAGTATTTTGAGTATTTCTATAGGTATGTTTTCCTTCCATCTTTAAATTCTCTATCTCAGTAGAATGAGATTTTACTAATTTGGTGAGATCATCTACTTGAGGATGAACAGAATGGGAGTCAGAGGTTGAGTCTTTAGTTCTTCTTTTTCTCCTGTCCCTATTAGATTTACCCTTGAGTTTATCAGATGCCACTATGTTGGATTCCACCTCCAAGGATGCATCTTGCATATGAAATAAGGAGGTTAATCTTATTTCTCTCAATAGAAGGAAAAACTCGGGGTCAAAGGCACTGACATAAGTGATGTTTGCAGATGTTTCGGTGGGTTTTATCTCATCAAGAATCTTATTGTACATTTTGTTAAATCTTTTAGAAAATTAAGAGACAGACTCTCCCTCTTTCCTTTTTAGGGATCCAAATTCAGTGATGTAGTACAAAAATTCTTGTTTATCCCTAAGTGCCTCAAGAAGGCCTCATCTAATGGCTCAATGCTAGTAATGGATCCCAGGGCCAAGCCCCTAAAACACTTTCTAGCCTCACCAAAAAGGCTTCAGACGAAGACCCTCATCCACACATCCTCATTTTCAATGTTTTGATTATTTGCATAGCTGTAGAAGGCAGTAAGATGTTCCTCAGTGGTTATATCTTCTTCTCCCTTGAATTTTGGCATGTATTTCAAATTATCTCTAGGAGGGAGGGAATTCACTCGATGAGGTAAGACAAGAGGGGCATATCTTGTAGCCACTATGGAATCCATCCTATTTGCAGTTGGGTTAGCACCTGCCATAGGATTTTGAACTCTTGGTGAACAGGGAGGAGAAGGGGACTTGATTGTGTGCTGCTTAGGTGAAAAAGGAATGTATTAAGGGAAAATTTCAGTTTTGATAGTAGAAGGTTGAGTCTTGGAAGGAGATAGTAAAGTCTTTAAGGGGGAGGAGGTTTCCTATTCTTTGGTAGAAGAAATGCTAACATGAGGAGGGGTAGAAAAACCTAAAGTAGGAAACTCCTCAAGACTCTCAATACTATATGAATTTACAATATCAAGGGAAGAAATAATTTCAAATATTTCTTCGTTCAAATCAGTCTCAAAAGAGGAATATTCAATAGGAAACTTTTGAAAATCAAGATTCTTAGATACTTCAACAGAAGGTAAACAAGGATTGATTGATGTAAGAACTGGAGTACAAAGAGTGGAATCATGCAACTGACCAGAAGCACTTGTAGCAGTAGTAGAAAAAATTTCTTGAGAAGATTTTCCCTTCTTGATTATCTTCTCTGGGTCAACCTCAGGTGGAACCAAAGGTAACTGTGGATTCGATATTGTATGTATGCCTTTAGGTGCCAGAGATGAAACAATGAAGTCGCTAGGTGCAAGCTACAATATTCAAGATACTAATTTCTAATGAACCTTTAGAACTAGTAAGCTGAGTCATTTATTCCCAGGGAAAAGTCTTCAAATCGTTCTTTGGCAACGACGCCAAGAATGTTAGCAATAGGAATCATATTCAGATTACATGGAAGGCAAGCACAGTACCCATCAAGCTATATGTGAATGTAAAAGTGTTTTGAGGGGTCAAATGGATAAGACTCAAGATGATAATGTTCCAACTCATAAATTAGGGCTAGCATGCATGAGTAATCAAGGTCTTGTCTAAATTCAATCAATAAGTGGGAGTAAGTATGAATATATGGAAGACTTCAGTGAAAGGAATGTAGAGGTTGTTGTAAACATCAGGTCTGCAGACAACCTAAGGAAGAAACACTCTTAACACAAGATATTATTGAGTTCATAAATTAAGGACATTAAAGAAACATCATGATAATATAATAATCAAACATACATCATAATATCACCACAACCATTCATGTGAATCATTCAAAGAATGAACACTTTAGCATCAGAAGCAAATAAGCAGGAAAGAGAAAATGATTTCTATTAACCAAGATGTCTCAAATCAAGTACATAATCAATTCACAGTAACTTCATCAAAATATTACAGTATAAGGGAGCCTTGCTCAACCATTCGAACCTACTGAAGAATTTAATATATCTATTTATAACAAAAAGGGAGGCAATGGCTGGAGGTGCAAGTTGGCCTCCTTCCCATGAAAATATTTAAGAATTTATTCCATCTAACAAATTGACTAACAACCTATGATATAAAATGGGAAAGTGTTGGTGACTAATCCAACCAATCTTTGAACTAAATGATCTCCCTTTGGTGCGCAACTCCCTGTTTTACATGTGTTCTTCGGGGGCATGCGGTTGTCATCATTCTGCCATCTATTGTTTCTTCAATTCTCTTCATCATCAGCTATCCAAAAAGATCTTATCTCAACCCTCTTGGATTCCTAGTATCTGTTGGTAGCATATTTGGGTAGCACTCTGAGTAGCACACTTTGTAGTGCCTTCACCAAATTTCATGAGACTCTGTAGCACAACCTCAAAACTAGACAAGTAAAAAATAGGTAGCGCCAAATCTTCGTATCCTCTATGAAGACTTCAGTCTCTACGAAAATTTAGATAGTGAATTTCGGTAGCACCACTTTGGTGTGTCTCTGTGCAAACTTCGTCTCTACCAGAAATTCGATAGAGAATTTAGGTAGCGCCACTCTGGTGTGCCTCTGTGCAAACTTCATCTCTGCAAGAAATTCGGTAGCGCCTACTTGTGTGTTCTATCAATCTTTAGGTAGTGCCATCAAAATATGAAACACCTTCACTTGGACAAGTGAAAAATGGGAAACAACCTCTGGTAGTAGAAACATCATTAGCTTTAGGCGATTCAACAATATTTTAGGTAGAAAACCGGTGGAACATAAAAAATAGACTATTCTATAGCGCCATAGTGCTACAGAATGTCTGCACTATTACTGTTGAAGGGATTAATTCTTTGTAAAAGAACCCAAAAATCTGAGAAGTAAGCACTTAAAAGCCTGTATAGGTGGCAGAGGTAGTGTTTCATCAATATTTTATCCTCGCAAAAAGGGACCATCTTCAAAAATGGAGCTCACCTTTCACCAACTACTTCATTAACCCGACACTCTTTCTTGGAGAAGGAGGATCCTCCTTTGGCACAACAAGATTCTTCCTTTTAGCAATGACAGGATTTTTCAATGGAGCTATGCTCTCCTTGGCTGTTGGTGTCTCCTTTTCAATAGAAGCTTCAACCAATACCTGCAAATTCCTTCGAGCCACTTCATCTTCAAAATGTTGCAAATCCGGTTTGAGCTTTCTATTCTACGACTGAAAGTCTTTGTTCTACCTATAAAGGTTTTTGAGCTGCCTATGGATAACTTGGGCATTTCTTGCTGCAAAACTTTCAAGGTCAAGAGTGTGGTTGTAGCCATCCATGAGTTCTTTCATCTTAACCCTCTCAAACATGGATTCTAATTTCAAATGAGCCACCTCCTTCCTAACATATCTAAGTTGTCTGATTAATCTTTTGAATGTCTAGTTGTCAGGTGGAGTAGTGACACGAATAGTCTCAATAGGCCTTTTCATGTTTTTCTCTTCCTGCTGCATAGGAATTACCTTGTCTATCTCAAGAGGTTTCTTGATGCCATTGCCTTTGTCTTTCTTCTTCTGCACAATGGTTTCTTCTCTCTTTTCCATAGGATTTCCAATGCCTTGGCCCTTATCTTTCTTCTTCTCCACAAGGGTTTCTTCTTTCTTCTCCATAGGATTTCTAATGCCTTGGCCCTTATATTTGTTTTTCTCCATAGGGGTTTCTTCTTTCTTCTCCACATGCTTTCCAATGCCTTGGCCCTTATCTTTCTTTTTCTGTAGGATAGAGACTTTAGGTAGGGATTGTTCTTCAACGACTTCTTTAGAATTTGATGCTCTTGTGAAGAGATTTATGACCTTGATGTTGATTGTTGAAGGAGATGAGGATAAGTGTAGCTTCTTCCCTTTATTCACTGTAGGTTTAGTAGAAGAAGGAGCTTCTTCTAACTCTAGTGGAGGAGGTGGTGAAAAAAATCTCTTTGGAGAATGAACTATGAATCTTGAACAGGAACACTACCCTTTCTCTTCTTGTTGGTACCTACTTTAGCAATACTAATGGATGATAAAGGACTTGCTTTCTGTGACTAAGGAGTAGCTTCTATATCAAACTTGAAGTGAGAAGCAATAACAAAATGTTCCCATGAGATATCTTTCTTACCTAATTCTTCATAAACTAACACTTTAATCAATCCAGAGTGAAACATGCTAGTATCCACATCCTTAGACTTGGAATGAATCATGTCTGACATCTTTCCTATGCTCCTCACCAAATAGTAGGGAATATTCATTTCAATTTTACCAGTAAAATGCAGCAAAAGCCTTATATGGTACTCGTATAATGTGTTGAACCTCCCTTCACACGTAAAGTATCTCTGAATGATCCTCAATATCTTGTGAAACTACTCAATCAGATGATTCCTTGGCACACCTTTAGACAAATTACCAACTTGATGTTCAGGCTTAAGGAAATATTTGGCATAGGCTGCATTCAAAGCCATGGTTTTAAACCATTTCTCACATGTGATAGGGATTCATGTAGCAGCTGAAATAGAGGCCTCAGTCACCTCAAATTCTAGATCCCCTACCTTGGTCTTCCAACCACCAAAATATAAGGAAAATTGTCTTTCCACCTCAGGATGACTTATTTTCATATTCTAGCAGAAAGAGAGGCAACCCACTCTTTGAAAAACTTCTCTGGCCATGGGCTCTGTCTCAAAAATATGCATGTCCACAAGTTCAGTTCTAACTTCCTTACCCCCCTTGTGTGAATTCTTCATTTGAGGAGTCTCCATAGTTTAGGATAGGATATTCTTATGGATATGGAATGGTGATAACCAGGAGGACCTAAAGTCAAGGCTCAAGTGAACAGAACTTCCCTTAAAACAGACTGGTTACTAACTAACTAAACTGGTTGTGGAAATCCCACCCTTTGATGTAGGTAGGTATGAACACTTGGAAAATGAGAGGATACCCTGTAATTGTCCTTTGAAGATGAGTAGAAACAACCCAATTTAAGTGTCAGATGAGGCAGGGGAAAAAATTGTTGTTGAGTAGCTCCTCTAAGTGGCACACCGTGCATGCAGAGGATAGGACTTGCTTGGATGTTGTGAGCTTAGTAGAAATGGTGGGTGGATGTATCAAACTTTGATATGCAGGTAATGAGATTTTCAGTTTTGAAAGGAGGAAATAAAATGATAGGATGGTGTGAGGAAAGATCTCCTCCAACTAAGAAGGCTCGATAACCAATACTCTGAGCACCATCTCTCCTTGAAAATTATGAGCAGAGGAGGAGAACATGGAATACCTATGCAATAAAATCAGTTTGAAAGTCTCAACAAGATTTCAAGAAGAGGTCATGAGAATATCAACCTCCGAATATACCTTAGCATCGGATCTGATAGCACAACTTTTGATTGTTCAAAACTGGGAGTTCGTAGTGCGACAATATTGAGTTTTTCAAAAATCACAAACTGTTATCAGAGCTCGTAAATATGATATCTTGATCGATCCTAGTGACAAGTCATGAGAAGGATTAAGTCATGAACAAAACCATCCTAATTCCAAATTTGAATGAGGATCAAAACATAAGCCATGACTCAATATTTTATTTGTGAAGGGGGTCCTAACAAAAACACTTTTTTAAAAGGGGTCAAATTAAAAAATTAAAATCTAAGACTTAGGAAAAGATGAACACAAACTAAAAACCTAAGGCAACTTAGTGTGATAACATTGTCTCCACAAGGGATGGCATTCCCCCTACGGGATGCCAAGAATGAGTAGATTTAGTGCCTTATCCTAGGGCTATGGGGTTAGTTATTGAAACAAAAATAAAAGAAATATGATATTTACAATGGCATGCAAAGCCACTCATGGCTCAAGAAAAGTGCTTTTTCAAAAAAAGCCCATTTACATGGCCACTAAAATCTTCTTCATTCTCCATATTCTGCAACTTGAAAGTGTTATTAGAGAATACCTCAGAGATTTTGAAGGGATTGATCCATAAAGCTTCAAATTTACTGTTATTTCCTTTATCTTGCTTCGGTGCATCCCACTTGAGCACCAGATCACCCGGTTGAAAATCCTCTTTGTTCACTTTCTTATCAAACGTCTGCTTGATCTTTAGTTGATGATCATGTGATTTATCTACAAGCTACTCCCGAGTCTGTTGCACTTCAACTAGCTGTTGAATCCTTCTAATCATATGATCTGACTCCCCTTGATAGTCTTGGAATAATTTTTCCATAGGGAAGGAAAGATGAGAAGGAAAAATGGCCTCAACTCCATATACCAGTTGGAAAGGAGAAAGACCCAGGGACCTTTTTGTTGTCACTCTGCCAGCCCACAAAGAAAACTTGAGTTTTGGGTCCCATGCCTTTTTGTTGTCCTCTTACATATTTTTAATGATCTTTATAAGGATTTTGTTAGAAGACTCTGCAAGCCCATTCCCTTGGGGGTAGTAAGCGGTAGAGTGAACCAATGTGATCCCAAAATGTTCACAGAACTAAATTAATGGTTTAGCCTTGAAAGATGTAGCATTATCAGTGACGATTCTGTTTGGATAACCAAATCTTACCATAATGTCCTCAAGGAAACCAATGATCACTTTGTGAGAAGCATTCCTTGTAGGGATAGCTTCTATCCACTTAGAAAACGTAATTTGTAACAATCAATATCTATCTTTGTTGACCACTAGAAGCAGGATGAATTTCCCCAATAAAATCTAAGCCCCATTGCTGAAAGGGTCCCAAAACTGCCACAGGATTTAATGGAAAAGACTTGAGCTACTACTTTCCAGAGAATTTATGACACTTAACACAACCTCTGATCTTAGCACAGACATCAGTGAATAAAGTAGGCTAGAAGTACTCATCCCAGAGAATCTTATATGCCTTAGTTCTCCAAAAATGATGCCCCCCACATAAACTGCCATGAAAATTAGACATAATCTTTTGGGCTTCTTGTGGGTCTAGGCATCTTAAAAACACTCCCAATGGGTCTTTCCAATATAGGACCTGATCAATAAGGAAGTATTTGATTGATTTTATTTTTAAGGCTCTCACCTTGTTCTTTTCCATACCATCTGGAGGCTGTAATTTATGTAGAAAAAATATAATGTCCTTGTACTAGCTACAATCTGCCAATGTAGGGGTGGCTTGAGAACTGTTGTCAGTCACTTCAACCTGCTAATTTTCTAAACATGAGTTGATGAATTTTACTCCCAAGGCTGAGAAATTTGATTTAGTCAACATCTTGGCTAAACCATGGCCTTTAACCAATTTGGTAGGCTTAATATCAAGATCAAATTCAAGGATTTTAGCAATCCACTTGCTCCTTTTTTTTTCTATATATGGCTGAATAAGAATATCCTTTACGGAAGCTGATGGGACATAAGAAATGACTCTTGAATGCAACACATAAAATCTAAAAGACTTGAGAGCTTTAACCAATGCATAGGATTGATTATCCATGATGTCATGTTTTAATTCGGCTTCTCTCAATGCCCTGCTAAAAAAAGAAATGGGTTTCTCTAAGCCTTTAGCATTCTTCTACAATAAAACAACTGCTACTATATCAAATGAAGCGAATGAAAAAATAAGAAAGTCCTTGGAGTATTCTGGGCTGAGAAGGATTGGGGCTTCAGTCAAGGCTTTCTTTATCTGATCAAAAGAATTATGAGACTCGACAGTCCATTTGATTTCATTACCTTTCCTCAACATGGTTGTGATATACTTGACCAACGCAACAAACTTTGACACAAACTTTCCCAAAAAATAATTTTTCCCAAAAAAGATTGAACCTCCTTTTTGGATCTAGGAAGTGACAATGTTTGGATAGCTTCAACTCTGATGGAATCAATCCTTAACCCTTCAACTGACACAATATTCCCCAATAATTTTCCCTCCTTCATGGCAAACAATGATTTTTTGGGATTCAAAGAGAGACCAAATTTTTTGCATTTCAATAAGACCTTTTTTAGATGATAATAGTGTTCTTTATCATATTTAGAGAACATTGGTATGCCATCTAAATAGATAACAAAAAACATTTCCTTCTCTCCAATAAATGCTATTTCCATAGCTCGTTGAAAGGTCGCCCCTGAGTTCATCAAACCAAAGGGCATCTTGGAATACATAAACGTACCCCAAGGAGTGGTGAAGGAAGTCTTCTCTCTATATTCTGGTAAAACGGAAATCTGATTATAACCAGAAAAACCATCAATCATGGACATCATGAGTGCACCTGTCACCCTTTGTAATATGTCCTCCATCTTGGGCAAAGGGTAATTATCCTTTTCAGAACTTTTGTTCAGATTCCGGAAATCAACACAAAGTATGATTTCTCTATTCTTTTTTCTCACCGAGACCAAGTTGGCCACCCATTCAAAATACCTCAAAGGAATAATAATTTTAGCATCTAAAATCTTTTTGACCTCCTTTTCCATGACAGGTAGCAACATAGGATTGATTTGTCTCAACTTTTGCTTGAAGGGTTTGGTCTCTTCCTTTAATGGGATCGTGTACTCTATTATGCTGGTGTCATAAGTCCAAGCGAATACATCAACAAATTCCTTTAACAACTCAGTATATTCTTCCCTCTTCTCTTTTGATAGGCTGCTTGACAACTTGACATATTTTGGATCCTTTTATGTGCCCAAATTACACTCAATTATGTCAACATCCTCAATGGACACTTTCCCTTTCACTACCACATCATTTCCATCAAATAATATTTCCAAAGGAACTAGCAATTTTGGAATGTGGTTGCTAGGTAGCTGCACAATATGATGATTAGAAATCTTATTAAGGAAAACATCAGCATGAGGATTAATTTCAGAATCATGATCATGATCAATGTGTAATGAAGAAAACTCATCAACAGTCTCAAGAAAATTTTAAGTTCTAGATCATCTTCAAACACCTTCCAATGTTTTACATTATTTGGTATCGAAGGCATGTACTTGACCTCTACATCATACTTGGGTTTAGGTTGTAATGGGATTCTAAAATTTCTTGTTGATACAGCCAAAGAATCAACCATGGTATTCTCTTCTCTAGGAATAAATGAAATATTAAAAGCTGAGAAAAAACTGTCCACCAAGTCCCACATTTCATTCTTGTAAGATCTAAGACTAGGGTTCTTCATTTGATAATATTTTCAATCTAATGGACTATTAATTTAGCATCCCCAAATACTGATAGCTCTTCTATCCC
>JZKD02S1749066.1:34989-46955 GCA_000966675.3 Picea glauca | reverse complement strand
CATCTCACCTTTGGACATATGCTTTTCCTCACTATCACCACGTTCCTTAGACATCACACATGTTGCTTGGATTTAGGATTGGAGCCTTTCCTCAAATTCGCTTCCTCTCAGACTACAATCTGCCATTTCCATCATTCCTCCACCCTTGCACTCATGTGGGAACCATGTGGGAACTCATACTCTGTCCTCCTCAATACCCCCTGCAACAACTCACTTACGACTTGGAAATTCATGGGATATATGACCTTGGCATCATCCTCCTTCATCCTCCCGTGTGGAATTATTTATCCAATTTCATGTCGCTAGCTCTTCTCGATTGTGTTTTAATGTCTAGTGGTATTCATTTTAATCCCAAAGGTGGCAACATCGTTTGGCCACATCCTATTCACGCTTATCTACCATAATTAAATAATCTCTAACCTCTCAGATTACAGGAGAAAATACAATCGCAACAAGAGGAAATTGTATCTCTTAGAACCCACATTGAGTAGCAGTCTCGTCAATTTCAGGATCAGGAGCAACACCACAATGAGTAATTTTCCCTAGTTATGCACGTTGTCAACATGAATTCAAATATGATATGCTCCATTTGTTGGTCTTGACATCAACAAGGCGCTCAATATCACAATCATCCAACTACATCTGCTGAATCAAGGGCCTAAAATGAAGCATCCCACCCACAAATGCATTTGATTTCCCCTATGGTATGTTGTTCTTTGCTACCTCACAAGGAGGATATCATCCCCATTGGAGCCAAATGTTAGCATATTTATTTTTGAGTAAAGTTAGGAGTATTTTCATAGTTTGTAAAGTCATACCTTGGTCTTGGGAAGACCAAGGCATTACTAATTGAGTCTCGGTGTGTGTGTGTTATGTTTCATGGGGTGATTCAAAGGCCTTAGATCATTGATCAAATGAAGGATAATATGCATGTCAAAAGAGAGTCAAGTTATAGGTCTGAGTCAAAGGGTTTTGTGTCTATTTCCTAATACATCATTACACGTCATGAAAGAGAATAAATTATTAAACGGGCATAAGAGTCCATCATATCAAAGGATTTGTAAAGGTCCTTGATATTATAGTTTGAAATAATGTCACAAAGTGGGAAATGGTATGTCAAAGTCAAGTCATAAGTCTAGGAAGGAAAGTCATGTCAAAGGCATCATTGATCATCATCACATATGATGAGATCAGAAAAAGGATAATGATTACAACTTATGTCATTTGTATCTTGGAAACTAAAAACATGTGTGCATTCTGCAAATATGTTGCACAAGTTACTTGAAACAACTTGGGAAGTCTCATCACCTAAAACATGTACTTTTCCTTTCAAAATCTCTCCCTACCAACTCATGCATGCATATTTTCCACATTTTATCCATTTGGATGCATCCTCGACCTGTGATCAACCATTTTCCTCTCAAAGCAATCTTAAAAGAACCCTCTACTACGCCAACCTAGTTTCCTCGCTACACAAACCTTGTGCAAGCTCTCTCGCTACGCAAACTCTGTTGCAAGTGTTTTCACTACGCATTCATTGTTCACTTGTTTTTGTTGTCTAAAACCAGTAAGGCTTATTTTTTCCATGCTAGCATACCTTCTCAAAAATTCTGCCTCTCATTTAGTGAAATCCCTTAATTCTTAACAAAGAAAAACCTAACCCCCTTGTTTTGTTGTGTAAATTGTCCACTTGTTTTTTTGGTACAGAATCTAAAAAGAAAAAAAAAATCACTGAGAAAGATAAATAGGTCCTTGAGGTTAGAAATGAAAATTGATGAAGAAGGAAAAGATAAATTGAACCTTCTAGTTGAAATGGAAGAGATGTGAGTGAGGAAGCCTTACAGTTTTGTATTTTTGGATATGAGTTCATCCCAAGTTTTTTATTATGTCATAAAATTTGTGGGAAGCATGCAATTGATGTTGGAGAAAGGTTTTCACAAGGGTGATAACATAAAACATTTCCTCATCACAGTTGTTGTTTTGACTAGTAAATTGTCATACACAACATTTGCGTAGCGATTTCTTGCTACACAAATGTTATATACTCATATGATTAAAAAATACATCATGAGGTGAGAGGCATATGAGTTTTTAGGTAAATACAAGTTCCTAGTCATTTGTTTCCACCTAGATCTGCACGAGTTACAACAAAATGGATTTTTCTACACAAATGTTGTAGGTATCACTTGTGTAGCAGTAGCCCAAATTTGCTATGCAAAGGTGGCATAATTGTCCAATGATGCATAGGTTGACTTGAAATACTTTCCAAATGTACTTGGTGATTCATCACACCAACATGGTCAAATTTTTCTCAAGATACATGATTGTAAAGGATATTTTTTGTTACATTAATATGGTCAAAATCAGTTCTTCTATTTTTAGCAAATCACATAGGAGTTGCTCTCTTTGAAGGAAACAAGATCCATAATTCTAGGAAGCAGTAGTCTGACTCCTAGTAGCCTAGTATGGAAATAGGCTCTTATATATTTTGATCATTTTCATGTGAAGGGGGTGAGTTGGCAGAGAGTATAGTCATTTTGATCCTTGTTGTAATATTCCATGAATCTGAACGAAATACAAATGCAGAAGTCCTAAACTTTTTATGAAAAAGATTCTAATGGTGGTGGTTTGAACTTCGTACTCTTATTTTTGTATGTACATCTTGTGTCCTTAATTTTATCTTCATTTTCTTTGGCTTAAATTGGATAATTAAAGGGTCTAGAATTCATCTAATGGTGCTTTCGACTCAAGTGATTTAAACTATGTTTCTCTTCTTGACTAGGTTAGAATTCATCTTTCATGGTGCTATGATTCTGTTATATGTTTATTTTCCTTTTCCACCCTACACAATCAAAATCAAAACTAAAAGTTCATCACCTAATTTATTCTTTGTTCCTTTGGAAAGTTCTATCTACCAGTCATTGTTTTCATTAGTTTTCACTGGTTGACTCCATAGCCCAATGGTCCTTTTCCTCTTTCCTAACCAAACCCCATTTTCGACTCTATACTCATCAATGATATAGCCATTGTATCGATTAGATAACCTGTCATTATTGACTACGCTATAAAGAGAGATCCATCTCTAGGTTGGAAGGCCTAGCTTCCATCCTATAAGTTGGTTTGTGGTTACCTTTGTCACTTGCCTCCACTCGGAGGGAAATTTACAGAGTGATAACACAAAAAAGGGGGTCAAATTTCAAAGCCCCTATGTCAGGTGATGGTGGGCACCGTGTTCGTCTGGTGTTTCGTCATACACACCTTTCAGAGCTTATGAAACTCGGTTATGTCCTCAGTTGTGATTTTGTGCCCCTAGAACGAATTGTTATTGTGTCTGTGAAAGGCTTCACGAAGTGATTTACAACTCGCCATAGCACCCAGACCTTGCCTCAGATTGACGAAACACCAATTCTATTGGACTTCTAGCATGAGATTCCATCTAGGCGGACCCCTCTCCTTTGATTTCATCGCCCAGAAAAGTGTCTGTTAGAGGATCTCCACAACTTTCAAATCCCCTATGTTAGGATATTATGGGCACCATTTTCATGTGGGCATTGGTCATACACACCTTCTAGAGCTTAAGGAAGTGAATTACGTCGCTCGGTTGTGATTTTGTGCCCCAAGACCAAATTGTCATTGTGTCCCTAAATGGCTTCAGGATGCAAGTTCCAACTCACCATAGCACCCAAACGTTGCCTCAAATTGATGAAACATTAGTTCCATTAGAATCCTAGCACTGGATTCCATCTCGGGGGACCCCTCTCCTTTGATTTTTTTGCCGAGAAGAGTGCTTGTTAGAGGATCTCTGCAACTAGGGTTTAGATCAGTGAGGCACAATGCAAATCCAACACAGGGGGTCAACTTTCAAATCCATTGTGTCAGGATATTGTGGGCATTGATCATGCACACCTTTCGGAGCTTACGGAACTCAATTATGTCACCCAGTTGTGATTTTCGACCTCGAGACCAAATTGTCATTGTGTCCCTGAATGGCTTCAAGAGGTGAGTTGAAACTCTCCATAGCACCCAAACTGTGCCTCGGATCGATGAAACGCCAGTTTTGTTGGAATCCTGGCATCGGATTCCCAATAGGGGGGGCCCTCTCTTGTTTTTCCATTGCCCAGAAAAGTGTTTTCTAGAGGATCTCGAGAACTAGGTTTTAGCTTAGTGATGCACAATGGAAATCCGACATATGGGGTCAATTTTCAAAGAGCCTATGTTAGGAAATTTTGGGCATCATAGTCATGTGGGAATTGGTCATACACACCTTCTGTAGCTTATGGAACTCAGTTACATCACCAAGTTGTGATTTTGTGCCGCTAGACCAAATTGTCATTGTGTCCCTGAATGACTTAAGGAAGCGAGTTACAACTTGCCATAGTACCCAAACCGTGGCTCGGATTGATGAAACACCAGTTCTGTTAGACTTATGGCACCATATTCCTACTAGGGAGACCCTTCTCCTATGATTTCATTGCATAGAAAAGTATTTTTACAAGATCATCGCAACTAGGGTTTAGCTCACTTAGGCACAATACAAATCCAGCACAAGGGATCAACTTTCAAATCACACGTGTCGGGATATTTTGGGCACCGTGGGTATATGGGTGTTGGTCACACACAGCTTATGGAGGTTACAGAATGCAGTTACATTGCCTAGTTGTGAGTCTATTCCCACATACCAAATTGTCATTGTGTCCTTGAATGGCTTCAGGAGGCGAGATGAAACTCGTCGTAGAAGCCAAATCATGCTTCATATCAAAGAAACACCAGTTCTATTGGACTCCTAGCACCATATTCTAGCTCAGGGGACCCCTCTCCTGTGATTTTGTCACCCAAAAAAGTGTTTTTTAAAGGATCCCCAGAACTAGAATTTAGCTCAGTGAGGTAGAATGCAAATTCAACACAGGGGGTCAACTTTCAAAGCCCCTATGTTGGGATATTTTGGGCACCATGGTCATGTGGGAATTGGTCATATAGGCCTTCTGAAGCGTACAAAACTCTATTACGTCATCTGGTTCTAATTGTGTGCCCCAGACCAAATTTCCATTGTGTCTGTGAATGGTTTCAGGAGGCGAATTGCAACTCGTCATAGCACCCAAAGCATGCCTCAGATCGACAAAATGTTAGTTATGTTGGATTCCTAGCACTGAAATCCAGTTAGGTGGACCCCTCTCCTATGATTTTGTAGCCTAGAAAAGTGTTCATTAGAGGATCTTCAGAAATAGGGTTTAGCTCAATGAGGCACAATGCAATTCTAGAATAGGGGTTCAACTTTCAAATCGCTTGTGTCGGGTGATTGTGGGCACCGTGTTCATGTGGGTGTTGGTCATACACACCTTTTAGAGCTTACGGAACTCAATTACATCGCTCGATTGTGATTAGGTTCCCCTGGACCAAATTATCATTGTGTCCCTCAATGGCTTTAGGAGGTAAGATGCAACTCACCATAACACCCAAACCATGCCTCAGTTCGATGAAAAACTAGTTCTGTTGGACTCCTAGAACTAGATTCTAGCTAGGGGGATCCCTCTCCTCTTATTTCGTTGCCCAAAAAAGTGGTTTTTAGAGGATATTTAGAACTAGGGTTTAGCTAAGGGATGAAGAATTCAAATTCAGCACACGGGGTCAACTTTCAAAGCCTCTGTGTCGAGCAATTTTTGGCACCATGGTCATGTGTTCATTGGTCATACATACCTTCTGGAGCTTACAAAACATTTTTACGTCACTCGGTTATGATTTTGTGCCCCCAGACAAAATTTTCATTGTGTTCCTGAATGGCTTCAGGAGGCAAGTTGCAACTTGCCATACCACCAAAATCATGCCTCGGATCGACAAAATTCTAGTTTTTTTGGACTCTTGACACCGGATTATAACTAGAAGGACCCCTCTCCTGTGATTATGTTGCCCAGAAATGTGTTTGTTAGAGAATAATTGGAACTAGACTTTAGCTCAGTAAGGAACAATGAAAATCTGGCATAGGGGGGCATCTTTCAAAGCCCGTGTGTCAAGTGATTTTGGGCACCATGGTCATGTGGATGTTGGTCATACCCACATTTTGCAGCTTAAGAAACTTAGTTACATCGTTCAATTTTGATTTAGTGCACCCGGACCAAATTGTCATTATGTCCCTGAATGACCTGAGGAGGCGAGTTGCATCTCGCCATAGTATTGAAATTGTGCCTCAGATCGATGAAATTCTAGTTCGATTGGACTCCTGGCATCGAGTTCCAGCTAGGGGGACCCATGTCCTATGATTTTGTCTCCCATAAAAGTGTTTGTTAGTGGATCTTCAGAACTAGGGTTTATCTCAGTGAGGCACAATGCAAATCCGGCATAGGGGGTCAAATTTCAAAGACCCTGTGTCTGGTATGCGCTTCCCAAATAGCTTCATTTTTTTTGTGTGATTTTATTTCATTAGTTGTTCATTTAATTTATTTTTCATTCATTTATACTCTTTCATTTTTGCAAGTGTGGTTTCCCTATAGAGTTAGGAATTTAAGGCTAAGTTTCTTTAGTCATCGCAAAACCAGTTGAGGCTCTTGCTTGTCAACCAAATGAATGTGGTTAATAGTTGAAATATGAGTCCATTTCCATCAATTGAATTCTCTAGCCTTTTATTTATGCAATTTTATTTCTACAAGTGTGATCAGTCAAGTGTGGTGTGAATCAAAGATTTGAATGTTGTTAACCCTGAGAATCTAAGAGATAGCTGAAAATCCATAGGACTCAACCTACAACATAAGATCTTCTGATTTTTCTGGTTCTTGACATTGTTTTTAGCTTTCTTAGCTTAGATTTAGTTGCCTACTCCTACATGTATTTTTTTGGCATCTCACAAGCTTATGAGCTCCCTGGTTGATAATTTAAAGTAAATCAATTTAAGCAATTGAATTTCCTAACAATCTCAACCTTATACATATTCATTACATGGAAATGATTTCATCTCATAACACAAAGTGAAAGTAAATATCAAGGACTAAAACACTATGATCAGAACTCTTTAATCATACTAAGAACAATGTAAAATGTTGCCTCCCAAAATACAGAGTAATTACACCAATAGGAATTTATATGGTGAATAGTTTCTCTAGATTCATCTCTAGGGTGAATTAGAAACTCCCACCTTTATGTTAAATCATAACATAACATGTACCATATGTCATTAATCCCAATCATAAAATTCTTTGTGTGGTTGGAGATGAGCCATGGGATAGAGTCTAACAAGTGTTAGAATATAATGGATGTGCTCATTTTACCATCGACAATATCACTATTGTGACCCAACCATAGGCCAAAGCCACCCTCCGAGCAACTTAACCTTGAGAGAGAATCACTCCGGAAAAAAACCCTAGGTTAGATAGCCAAACAAAGGGTAGTGAACCTTTCCCCAAGAATAGAACACCAAAGAAGAGCTGATCAGATAGTCCAAACCATAACCAAGAGATATTCCAAGCCAAAATGCAATCAGCTAGTTGCAGCAGCTACAACAACAACTCTCCTCCAAACTTGCACACAAACTGGGAAACTACAGTGTGCACAAGTCATGCTTTGCAATTCTGAGAATGCCTACTAGAATGAAGACTGGCCTCCTATATTTATAGTAATTCTCGCTAACTGGCTGGGTCGACTTCTCATTCTGGGTGTCTATTTACTTAGTATATAATATTTCTTCTGGCCGAATTCTTCTCTTGTAGGATAATAACCTAATACCAATTATCCTCTTGAGCTGACTTGTCTTCTAGGGTTATTAGCCAACTCATTAGGGTTTCTTCTTGCTTCCTAGAATATTCTATTCTCATCAGGTTTACACGTGGAGGTAAATACCTCCCGCAGCTACCATAATATTAACACTCCCTCCTATCTAGGGAGGTATTATAGGTAATGGTCTTGAGAACAAACATATCATTCACCTGGTAGCATAAACATAGTTGTATAGACTAGATCATGAGCACCATCATCACCATCAGTGTCATCAGTTGCATCATCTCTCGAAACCATACTCTGTCTGAGTAATTTATACATTATGTTGGATAAGTCACTCACACCACATAGTGACACAAGAGCCATTCTTCTAATTTGGACATATGTACTAGAAAAATAAATGTCCTAAACCATTTTCCATCTGGGAAATCTCTGTCCATTGATCATCCATCTAGATGATAATCATTTTCAACATTGTTGATAGTCTTCAAGGCAATCAGAACAATATCATTCAATAGAAGACAATTGTTTCTAACCATAGTAGTACACAATTACAATCTAGTGGTACACTACCACACCAAGTAGCACACAGGTACTTGAGCAGTGATGTCTAATCACAAACACTGGAACATATCCACCATAGTAGTATACATATATTTTCTAGAGACATACAGTCTTCATAATAATGATCTAATATCAACCTACACAAAAACAATGTTATGATACAAGATGAATCATTTGGGCCATTCTTCCACTCACATATGTGAGATCTTGGAAGAGCATCTGCCCTCAAAAGGTAAAACATCAATGATGAGCTATCTGGAATATTATTCTCAAGCAAGGAAGAATAATTGTCCTGATTTCTGAGCCTGGACCATTCCCCACCCTGGGCCATTCCTCCAACACTAGACAAAGTGTAACCTGAAGAGAATGAGTCTCCCCTAAGGAATGTATGTCCCTGATTGTTGAACCTGGACCATTCCTCACCCTAGGCCATTCCTCCAGCACTAAACAAAGTGCAACCTAGAGAGAATGAATCTACCCTAAGGAATGACCGACTGTACCATTTCCTAAGGAAATGAATATCCTTCACCAACCTCCAAAATGAACCATTCCCCATGTTAACCACAATGGGAAATCGTTGTCTGGCGAGGGGGGCCAATCTTCTTGAGTAACCCTCAAGAAGAGAGACTACCCTATACCATTCCCCATGTTAACCACAATGGGAAATCATTGTCTATGGTACATAATCAATCCATCGAACCATTTTCATTACGAAAATAACCGTTCGATCTGGACCATTTTCCGAACTGGAAAATTCATGTCCGTCGGAAATCTCAAAACACTTTCCGAATCTAGAAAGGAACTTCTCACCCTTGACCATTTTTTGAACTGAAAAATGACTTTCCATCAATCAATAACACATCAGTGCTCCCTCCCAACCTAGGAGTCATCTCTTCCCTTTTCAATAAGGAATTCATCTCCATGAGCTCCAACTTGAGTATGCAAAATCTTTCATCTTGGACAGAAGCTTTAACAAAATGTATGCTTATCTTCTAGTCTATGGAGATATAGAATGTAATGATTGATCCCAAATGTACTTCGGTCTGGAACATTGCTTTCCTATGAAGGCTTCATATAGCTCTGATCAATAAAGTATATCATTGTTGGATTTCTCTTTGGTTCCTTCTAGCTTACAACATCGTGGCAAGGGTCAAACTAGAACATATCCATGTGGAACTTCTTCTGTCATCATGATATCTTTGTCATGGATTGGCAATCCATCATCCTGATCTTCTGAGTAATCATTCTAATACAATATATCTATTATAGAAAGTCTTCACCATTCTTATGTTGTGCACTGGAGGTTCTCCACCAAGTTGTCTTCTTCCATCTACATACAAGGGTCTCTTTATGGTATGCCTCAAAGCCTTGAGGTTGATATTCATAATCTTTTTGTTCAATTTCTCTGGAGAATAGTCTTTTCATTCATCTAATGTAGAACTCCAACCCATGGATATTGAAGATGATATATTGACTCATGTAGAGGTATGTATGGTTTATTGGAATGAGTAATCATCATATTCTTCTCCCTCCATCTGGGAGAACCTCTAGTTCTAGATCTCGCAATTATTTCATTCATAAGTCTTCCATACATTGTTCTTCATCACAACTTTTAGTTCCTCTACTTGATTTCTTTTAGTGAGTTCATATCAGGCTGGTAATCTTGTGATTCTTGATACAATGACTAGTTGTTCTGGCTTTTCTTTGTTTCTTGGAATCTTCATGTTCTTCCTCATGTTTCTCTTTAGCTCTTGGGTCCACGGAGTTTCTTATAGATTCCATTCCCTAGAGATTCCACTTCTTTCTTTCATCATAGGATCACGGATGTGGATGGACAACTAGGGATACTTTAAGGTTGTTCTTCAAAGAAGACTTCTTCTAAGGTCGAACTGAACACGTACTGCCTTTCATGGCTGCTACCATGGATATATACTTCATCATCTTCAGTGGATCATAGGATTAACTCTCTCCTAATATTTGCTTTATGCAAATGTGCAAATGAGACTTGAGAAACAACTATTTTATGCAAATGTGCACCTTGCAAAATTCTAGCTTTGATTTTTCTTGTTTGAAATTGATATTTGTGTCTTAATTTGATGTTGTTTACTTGAGTTGTCACATGTTGGAGATGATGTATATCAATCCATCTATTAAATGCATTTTTTTTTTTCATTTTTATACATTCGCTCTTTTATCAACATGTATGTGTGCCTTATTGGTTGGATTTATCCTTCCAATTTGAACTTTGTGAGTGTGTTTTTATATGATTTACTAGACTCTGCAACAATTCATAATATTCAATATAAATAGATGGGCTTTTACCTATTAACACACATACATAGAGACTTGAGAGACAACTATTTTATGCAACTGTGCACCTTGCAAAATTCTAGCTTTGATTTTTCTTGTTTGAAATTGATATTTATGGCTTAATTTGATGTTCTAAACCTGATTTTCCACATATTGGTAATGATGTATATCAATCCATCTATTAAATATGTTTGTTGTTTTATCAACATTTCTTTGTGCCTTATGGGGAAATTGTTGGTATTTGATCCAGATTCATATAATTGTTCATAGTCATATAATGTTAGCAGTCACAACAAGAAGTCATAAAAAAGACTTTTTTTATATACTACAAATGCAAAAGAGACTGCTTAAAACGCAACACAGTTGAATTGCAAGAATAAAGTTGTGGAAAACAAATAAAGATATAAAATAGAAGAGGATATATTTTGCAAATGGAGTAGTGAATTCTCCAAGTAGGCTCCTTGGCCTTGAGAAAATAAAATGGCCCATTAGGGTCTTGGGAAACCCCAACCTTCAATTGCAAAATTACCAAACCCTTGCAAAGTACGCAATACTGCACTTTTATGGTTACTAAGATGTTGAATTTATACCTTCTTTTGTGCAACAAAAATCAAAAAATAGAAGTAGAAGTTGTTCCATCATGTATTGATGTCCTCAAATCTGTCATTAACATCTTCCGCGAAGGGAGAACTCTTCAATTTGTTTAGCCTTTCAAAATTGGATGTAGAATGCATGGCCCAACATGGAAAATCCCTATGAGGTGTTGAAAAGGAAGATTGAGCACATGTTTTTGTGGATGGGGCTCCCTTTCTCACTTAATTTTCTTTGTGAGTTCAAATGTGCAAGGTCGCTAGACTAGAAATCTTAGCCATCTATGAAGGTAGTTGCATCTTATTTCATCTGGATCTTCATGCATGCATGTAGAGAGAGAGAGAGAGAGAGAGAGAGAGAGAGAGAGAGAGAGAGCTTGGTTTCTTTGACCTTTCTACTACATTGTCTTAGGATCCATTTAAAGAGGACATTAGTTAATATCTCCCTCCATCTAAAAACTTGTAAAATACAATAGATTAGTTATGTTGAGGCTCTTAGGTGCCTAGATAGAATATTAAAAATACACTATGTTTTGGGGCTTCTTTTTTATAAAATCCTTCAATAGTCAACATTAAGTTGTATATGGCTAAGAATTCACAAACAAAATGTTTCTTGGGTCATTCATTTGTTCACTATTGCATAAATTAGTATTTCTTATGTGGAAATATATGATGTTCTTAATGGGAAATAGTCAACGTACATTAATAAAAATAGAACAATCAATAATCATCTAAAATCTCTCAATTTTTGCTTCTTTTAATCTTTGAATACTTGTTGCAACTAATGTGACCCACTCTTTA
>JZKD02S1749066.1:23032-34879 GCA_000966675.3 Picea glauca | reverse complement strand
TATATATATATATAAAAACATAAAAAAAAATACATAATTAAAAAATAAAATACTTTCATATTTATTAATTTAATATAACAAACACATAAATTCAAAATATATCATTATCACCTAATGGATATAATTAAAATAATGATATATAGATTTTATATATCATCATTATCTGGTAGAAAGATTCCAATGAAATTGATTCCACCGAAACTTATGGCAGTTACAATGCGATCCCTTAGTTGCAACACCACATTTATAGAAAAATGTTGTACAACACCTAAAGAACACACAAAAAATTAATATTAAAATATAATTAAAAATCTATAAGACCAAAGAGAAAAAAAAATCAAATTAAATAAATAATTTTTTGATATTATAGTTCATAAAAAATATTGTAAAAAATTTCTGGATAAGAATTGTGTGAAGTTTTTGATATGTCCAAAGTTTCCAGTGGACACTCTATCCATTATCAATGAAAGTCCTTAATGATGGGTGGAGTGGCCACTAGAAACTTTGAAGGTTTCAAAAATTCCACACAATTCTAATTCAGAAGTTTTTTATAGCATTATGACTAGCTATGTGAGACCTTTTTGTTTATAGGAGAAGGGATCTACTATACATCTATTATATTGCATAATTTGGGAAGGTGTACATATCCTATCCAATACAATTTGAACTTTTGATATTTAAAGAGAAAACACATTATCCATTTATGCGCATCTAGTGCTGGCCAACTTACCAAGAATTTTAAAACTTAAACAATGTACTATACAGTTTAAAACCACCATGCATTAAACAATCCATTATAAATTATGAAATAAATCATAGAATACTCTTTAACTAAGAGATCACTCATCACTCCTAGTGAACAACATTTGGCATTTAAATTGCCTTCCATATTTCAATGATTGACTTATCAAAACATATATTGAACAAATATTTCAATGGTTGACTTGTCAAAATAGATATTGGATATTGAACAAGTCCTCCTATCATCAAATGCACAACTATTATTTTTTTAGTTTAAGTGAGAACACCATAAACAAAATATTTGTCTTCGAAAACCTAATAAGAATAGAAGGACTATGGCATTCTTCTTAATCAAATGAGGGTACCTTTTCTCCTCTCCTCTAATACATAGCTAGTCCATTTGGTGGTTCCTTTGTTATTGTAGAACAAATAGCTACATTAGGAGTTGAATCAAGGTTTTAAAACAGTTTGTTATCCTTTATGGTTAAGCATATTTATTCTCTTGTTTTTCTAGAAGTCTCTAGTGGATTCCCACACATTATTATATGGGCGAGTTATGCCAATTTGATGTGGGTGCCATTTGGACCTACGGGGAATGATTGGATCATTACCTCATCAAGAGAATAACTTTGATATATAGACATTGTACTTGGACAACCATCTTTGAAAATATATTCCCTTGTGGAATGCAATGAATAATCCATTACAATTGTCTTTAACATCAAAAACTCCAAAATTCCACTTCTTTCATGAAATATATTTTCAAGGATTATGGTTATTAGAGAGTCTAATTTGATCACAAGGGGTCTCCATCAAAATCTCAAGACTACTCATCCCAATATTTCCAGAACTCTTCTTCAAATCAAAGATATGGAAAATAAATTTGGTGAAGTTAGCTACTACCATGTGTATAGATCCCAGAATGCTATAGATGACTCTCTCACTAAAGAAGCCAAACAGTTTTCTATCAGGAAACTTAAGAAAGGAAATGCAATTCATTATGAACCTATTCCCTAAGTATACTTTCCCTTCTATGTATCTTCTTTTGGATAACTCTTTGCATCTCACCTTTGGACATACGCATTTCCTCGCTATCACCACATGCCTTAGACATCACACATGTTGCTTGGATTCGGGACTAGAGCCCTTCCTCAAATTCGCTTCCCCTCAGACTCCAATCTTCCATTTCCATCATGCCTCCACCCTTGCACTCATGTGGGAATTGGTACTCTGTCCTCCTCAATACCCCTTGCAACAACTCACTTACGGCTTGAAAATTCATGGGACATACGGCCTTGGCCTCGTCCTCCTTCATCCTCCATTGTGGAAATAATCTCTGGCCTCATGCTTATCTACCAAAATTAAATAATCTCTGGCCTCTTAGATTTTCATTGGAATGCAAACAATCCCACACAATAATATGGCGTCGTAGCAGGGACGCCCTCGAGTGTTCGGAATGTGCCATTGGTAGATTACAGAAGCACATACAATCACAACAAGAGGAAATTGAATCTCTTAGAACCCAAATTGAGCAGCAGTCTCATCAATTTTAGGATCAAGAGCAACGCCACAATGAGGAATTGGCTCTAGTTATGCACGTTGTCAACATGAGTTCAACTATGATATGCTCCATTCGTTGGTCTCGACATCAACAAGGTGCCCAAGATCAAAATCATCCATCCACATCTGTTGAATCAAGGGCCTAAAATGAACCACCCCACCCACAAATGCATATGATTTCCCCTATGTTTTGTTGTTCTTTACTACCTCAGAGGCAGGATGTCATCCCCATTAGAGACAAATGTTAGCATATTTATTTTTGAGTAAATTTAGGAGTATTTTCATAGTTTGTAAAGTCATACCTTGGTCTTGGGAAGACCAAGAATTCCTAATTGAGTCTTGGTGTGTGTGTGTGTGTGTGTGTGTTATGTTTCATGGGGTCATTCAAAGGCCTTACGTCATTGATCAAATGAAGGATAAGATGCATGTCAAAAGAGAGTCAAGTTATAGGTCTGAGTCAAAGGGTTTTGTGTCTATTTCATAATACATCATTACATGTCATGAAAGACAAGAAATTATTAAATGGGTATAAGAGTCTATCATATCAAAGGATTTGTAAAGGTCCTTGATTTTCTAGTTTGAAATAATGTCACAAAGTGGGAAATGGTATGTCAAAGAAGAGTCATAAGTCTAGGAAGGAAAGTCATGTCAAAGGCATCATTGATCATCCTCACATATGATGAGATCAGAAAAAGTGTAATCATCACATCTCATGTCATTTGTACCTTGGAAACTAAAAACATGTTTTCATTGTGAAAATCTATTGCAGAAGTTACTTGAAACAACTTGGGAAGTCTCATCACCTAAAACAGGTACTTTCCCTTTCAAAATATCTCCCTACCAACTTGTGCATGCATATTTTCCACCTTTTATCCATTTGCATGCATCCTCAACCTGTGATCAACCATTTTCCTCTCAAATCAATCTTAAAAGAACCCTCTACTATGCAAACCTAGTTTCCTCACTACGCAAACCCTATGCAAGCTCTCTCGCTACGCAAACTCTGTTGCAAGTGTTTTCGCTATGCATTCACTATTCACTTGTTTTTGTCGTGTAAAACTAGTAAGGCTTGTTTTGTCCATGATATCATACCTTCTCAAAAATCATGCCTCTCATTTAGTGAAAGCCCTTAATGATAAACACAGCAAAACCTAACCCCCTTGTTTTGTTGTGTAAATTGTCCACCTAAGTTTTTGGTAAAGAATCTAAAAAGAAAAAAATTTCACTGAGAAAGATAAATAGGTCCTTGAGGTTACAAATGAAAATTGATGAAGAAGGAAAAGATAAGCGGGACCTTCTTGTTGAAATGGAAGAGATATGAGTGAGGAAGCCTGACAGTTTTGTATTTTTGGATATGAGGTCATCCCAAGTTTTTGTTTATGTCATAAAATTTGTGGGAAGCATGCAATTGATGTTGGATAAATATTTTCACAAGGGTGACAACATAAAACATTTCCTAGGCACAGTTGTTGTTCATAAACTGTCATACATAGCATTTGCATAGCGAGTTCTTGCAATGCAAATGTTGTAGACTCTTATGATTAAAAAAGACATCATGAGGTGAAAGGCATATGATTTTTGAGGTAAATACAAGTTCCTAGTCATTTGTTTCCACCTATATCTGCACAGGTTACAATAAAATAGATTTTTCTACACAATTGTTCTAGGTAGAACTTGCACAGCAGTAGCCCAAATTTGGTACGCAAAGGTGGCAGAGTTGTCCAACGATGCATAGGTTGACTTGAAATACTTTCTAGATGTACTTGGTGATTCATAACAAAAGCATGGTTGAATTTTTCTCAAGATACATGATTGTAAAAGATATTTTTTGTTACATTAATATGGTCAAAATCAGATCTTCTATTTTTAGCAAATCACGTAGGAGTTGTTCTCTTTGAAGGAAACCAGATCCATAATTCTAGGAAGCAGTAGTCTGAGTCCTAGTAGCCTAGTGTGGCAATAGGATCTTACATATTTTGATCATTTTCATCTGAAGGGGGAAAGTTGGCAGAAAGTATAGTCATTTTGATCCTTATTGTAATATTCTATGAATCTGAACGAAATACAAATGCAGAAGTCCTGACCTTTTTATGAAAAATATTCTAATCATGGTGGTCTGAACTAATCCGTACTCTTTTTTCTGTATTTACATCTTGTGTCCTTAATTTCATCTTCATTTTCTTCAGTTTAAATTGGATAATTAAAGGGTCTAGAATTCATCTAATGGTTATTTAGACTCAAGTGATTTAAACTATGTTTCTCTTCTTAACTAGGTCAAAATTCATCTTTCATGGTGCTCTGATTCTGTTATATGTTTATTTTCCTCTTCCACCCTACACAACCAAACTCAAAACTAAAATTTCATCACCTAGTTTAGACTTTGTTATGTTGGAAAGTTCTACCTATCAGTCATTGTTTTCATTCATTTTCAGGGGTTGACTCCATAGCCCAATGGTCCTTTTCCTCTTGCCTAACCAAACCCAATTTTCAAATCTATCCTCATCAATGATATATCAATTGTACTAATTAGATAGCCTGTCATTCTTGACTGAGCTATAAAGAGATATCCCTCTCTAGGTTGGAAGTCATAGCTTCCAGCCTGTAAGTTGGTTTGTGGTTACCTCTGTCACTTGCCTCCACTGGCAGGGAAATTTACAGAGTGATAACATGAAAAAGGGGGTCAAATTTCAAATCCCCTATGTCAGGCGATTGTAGGCACCATGGTAATTTTTTCGTTGGTCATACACACCTTTCAGAGCTTACAAAACTCAGTTACGTCGCTCGGTTGTGATTTTGTGTCCCTGGACCAAATTGTTATTGTGTCCCTGAATGGCTTCAAGAAGCGAGTTGCAACTCACCATAGAACCCAAACCTTGACTTGAATCGATGAAATTCCAGTTCTGTTGGACTTCTACCATCAAAGTCCATCTAGGGGGACCCCTCTCCTGTGATTTCATTACCCATAAAAGTGTTTGTTAGAGGATCTCTGCAACTAGGGTTTAGCTCAATGAGGCACAATGCAAATCTGGCACAAAGGGTTGTTGTCACTTGACCAAGTTTTGAGGATCCTTGGTCATGTTTGACCTATTTTTGGGAATTTGACATGCTGTCGAAGGAGCAGCGCAAGGCGAAGCGGAGGTCGCAGGATATCAGCCCATTTTTAGGGCCTTTTTGAGTTTGGGTCTTATGTAATGGGTATGGGGATGTTGGACCATGGGTTTACCCATGCTTAGGCCTCTTTTGTAATGTATAAATAAGCATCTAGGCGAAGTAAGTTGAGACCTACAAGTTCAATCTATGTGATCAAAGAGTTGAAGTTGTGTTAAGTGCAAGTAATAGTTGTAAGTGCTTTCTGCATACTATGTGAGACTTGCAGAGCTAAGTGCAAGTCACCGTGAGAAACTGTATGTAGGCTTTGTGTTGTAACCTATCTTGGGGAAGGAGGATCTAGTGAAGAGTGCGTAGATCTCCTGTCCTCTACGAAGTTGATATTGAGACTTTGTGCATGTAATAAGATTGAAGGAATCTAATAAAGAAGATGAAGACTTAGCAGGCGTAGCCCCAAGATTGGGGTGAACCACATATATCCTATGTTGTGAATTATTTATGCTTTATGGTTTCTCTCTTGTTTAAATGATTAAATACTTAGTGCGATGTTAGAGGATAGATGAATCTGATATGATAGTTAGTATCAAAATAATGTGAATGAATGCTAGATCTGATCTCTATGTGTGTACTTCGTGCTTAAATCTATTGGAGATGTGTGAATAATGCATTGATTTGTTGTTAGAGTTTAGTTGCGTTGTGACCTAAAGCTGAATACTAATGAACTGTAATAACTAAGTGCTTTGTTAAGGTATTACAATCATAGATCTGTGTCCTAGCTAAGGTTGCAGACATTAGAGTCCTGCAACCACCCCTGCCTCTACCTTGGGTGAGACTTCATCTGCTTCGCAAGTGTTGCCAAAAGGGCTAGTAGTTAGTGTTTTGTTGGTGCGTTGTTGTGGCGATGAACCCTGGGTCTGCCCCTGTGCCAACAAATGGTTCTGTTGCTGGAACTTGAAACTGTGATTGTTGGTAACTTAGGAAGATGAATAGTTGTGCAAATATCTCACTTGAAACTGTGATTGTTGGGAACTGAGGAAGAAGAAGCTCTATGCGAAGATCTGACCTAAAACTGTGAAATCTTTGTGCATAGATATGTTGCCCTGGTGCGCAGTACTCTACTTGGATTGTGAAGCTCTGTGGTAAGAAAAGAAGTCTGACCTGAAGAAAAGAGGTAAGATCTGAACGCTTTGTGTTCTGAAAGAGGTAAGAATAGTGAAAACATTTTAGATCTGGAAGCTTTCTGCTCTGCTGAAACTAAGACAAGTGGAAATTTTTGTTTCAAGAATATGGATCTAGGTATGTTTGATAAAAAAATTCCTAGACTGAAAAACTAGGGCACAAGTAGATGAAAGAAGATTTGATATGACTAGATCTGACAAGAATAGTGAAAGATATGTTATTTCTATGAATAGAAAGAATGTTTGGACTAACAAATGGATGCAGGATCCTAGAAAGAATATTTTGCAGGTTAGCTACCATAATCCTAGTGCACAGTACAGGAAAGGATGGGGATCATTTAAGAGAAATAGAGGATTAACCCTTTGTTATAGTTGCAGAAGACCGGTACATATTGCTAAGGATTTCCCTGGTAGAAAACCTAGTTGTCTTTGTTGTAAATATATGGATCATGAAGTTTTGGATTTCCCCAGAATGATTTATAATCTTGAAAGAATGAATATGGAACAAGTAGACCCTAAGAAAGGTCAATAAACTAAGACCATGGTAGAACCCCAAAAGGAATCAGATATCGTACTATTACAGATGAAAGAAACCTTGAATGACCACAGTGATACTAATTTATCAGAGATCTTAAAAGAGAAAGAGAAAATAGAAGTAAGAATAGGAGACTTTGACATTGATTGTACTCTGGATGAAGAAACACAGGTGAATATCATGACAGAAAGAACTCGGGAAATTTTAGGAAATCCTACTATGATTCCTTCATTGGGAGGAATAGGATTATTTAGAGGAAAGTTGATAACCCTATGTGGAATACTTACCCAGATATCTATGAGTGCTCATGGAACTTCGACAGAAGAAGATTTTGAGGTTGTTAAATTTATTGAGAACAACGCTCCATTTGCTATATTACTAGGAAAACCTTGGATTGAAAGGGATCATGCCAGAAGGAAAGAAGAAGAAGTTTTAGAGCAGAAAAAAGAAAGAATTAAAAGATTTCATGACTAGGAGGATTTCACACTTGATTTCAGAACAGGAGAACAGATCGAAGCTATTTAAAACCAGAGACTTGGATGTCGAAGTTGAAAGAACACAAGAAGACTCACATAACACTGAAGAACCTACCCCTGATAGAGAAGAAGTATTGCCCTTGAATCCTAGGAAAGATTCTCAACAAAATGAAGTTACTATGCCAAGAGGAGATAAGAATTAGAATGGAAAGAGGAACATCGAGATGAAGCTCACTGGAAAGAAGGCTAGAAGCAAGAAGAGATCAAAGATTGAAAATTTACAAAAAGTTCCAGGGGAAACTTTGCAAAAGGAAAATTTACAAAACTGGAACTTCGTCGGGATATCAGAATAGCGTCACATGGAACTTCGCCATGGAAAAGCGATATATTCGTTGGAAACATTATAACCATTAGACTGTCTCCTCGAATGGTTAGAATGACATTTATGGTCAGAAATCTCTCCATCAGATCATTGGGACCACATCGTAATAGACAGAACTAAATTAATGAAGGCTTCTCTCCCTTTGGAGAGATATGTTGCCTGGTTATCTACTTATTCCATTGAACCTTGCACCAAGAACACTTTTTCCAACCATGATTATATGAGCCTATAGATTAGTTGATTTCTCATAGTGATCATCGAGCCATCGCCATCCATCTTGTTGCATTAAGTAGTTATTCTTCAAACCCAAGATATTCAACCATGAGCGTGTATGTCCGAAGAACTTAGTGAAATCGAAGGTTCTCTGAAGGAGGTACTCATCGACCTCATGACTGAAAGAGTAATTTCTATGTCTATGGGTGTACAAACATCATCGATAAGAGGAGTACAAGCCTCTTCGTCAACCGCTCATGGATCTAGACCATCCTGAGTCGTCACAGAAAAGAGAACCAAGCACAGAGATGACCTAACAAACTCGAAGATAATCCCGACCATATTACCTAACTACATATCACCTTTTGCCAGCGTGGTGAGTCGTGATAGTGTGTTGAGAGATTTTGAATACACCATGGTTATTGCGTACCTCCCGAAGGGGATATGTGCAGTTTGAGCGCAGCACAACAAGATCACAACGTTGAAGTTAAGTGAATTCAACTTAGGAGACTGCAAGAACCATAGTATGCTTTCCCTATATAAATACTTGACCAGGATGAAGGGGAAGAACTCGAAGATAATCCCCCAGTTGTGGACGATGAACCTTGCGAAGTCCACCCTATTGAATTTAATGAAAATCCCACACGTTGGAAGGCACCAGGAAGTTAACGCATGTTTCAAGATCCTACTTTGATTTTACCATGGTGAGTACTTATGGCTAGACCACCGTATCAAATTTGATCCGACGTTGATCCAAAGGATCATCAAATTGAGTATGCAAGGACCCGATCCACAGGATTTCTATCTAGGGAAAACCACAGATCATGCATTAGCCAAGAAGAACAAGGATACATATGATGATGTTGAGAAGGGGAAGCGAGGATACAAGGTAGCATCCATCCAGAATGGAGCAGTGCGCCTAGCATGCCAATTAATCGTAGGAAATCTAGTAAGGAAGAACAGACCCATGCAAATTACAGAATTTGCCATTGACCTCGCAGGGAAATGCGTGGAAGGCGTACAGATGAACTGGGTGAAGTACCTAGTTAATCAGTTGGAATTAGACTACCACGAAGCATTGGATCAGGGATACAAGTTCCACTTTAGATAGCTCCTGAACCTCATCACGTTTATTTCTTGGGAGATGTCAGAAGGTGTGACCTTCCTGGACATTGAGCTATTCGAGCTGCTTATTGTGAATTTTTCCATGCTTTGGTACTCAAGCGACATGGGAAAACAGTGGCAGTCGAACGTAGTCTTTCACACATACTATCTCTAGATGAGGAGGTCTATCGAAGTTGAACCATGCATGATGTCGAACACCCTACAGTGGCTCCAACCCCTCATGAATTTTTGTGCAGATTGGCACTTCATCTATATCACTGCATGAGTCAACGAGCATAAGGAGGATTTTTAGTCATACTACAAGCTCATAGAAGAGGACCTCGAGGAAATAACTAAGGATTGGTCAGTAGACTTCCTTATCCCCAATGACCCTGCAGAGATGTCTTATCATGAACTTAACAACCTGGAGGCCACTCACAAATAACATGACACACCTGGAACCAGCAGAAGAAAGAAGACCGAAGAATTCCAAGACTTAAGCAATGGCTCAGAAAATACTGCTTCAGTATCACCTGACTGAGGGGGTGATGATGAAGTAGAAGAGATAATTGGAAAAGAAGATGAGCAGAAGCAAGGCAAAGTAACATTTCCTAGAGATGAGGTTGATCCCTTGAAGAAGAGAAAGGTTTCTCCCCTGAAACCCTCTTCCTAGAAGAAATCCAGAGCCACCTTGACCAAGATGCTAACTGTGCTCACTGTCGATGACTTTGACTTCATCATTGCAGTTATAAATGATGCCTCATAGGAAATCTTACAGAAACAGGAAGCCAAGTAGGAGGAGATGTACAATATAATCGAGGTAAAATTTTGAGGGGTACAGTAGGCCCTTTAGTCCAGTCACACAGTGTCCATTGCACCCCTGCCATTCAAAGAACCAAAGTTGGGAGATGAGCTATCCCAACTCTGTCGACTAGATGATGCGATTGAAGCTCACCTTTGTCGTGCACAAGAAGAAACTGAACAAGCCACCCAGGCCTTGAAGCAAGTGCAAGAGGTACTCATAGAACAATGCCAACTTGCAAAGAAGGAGAAGGTTTCTCTCCAGACCAAGTTTGAAGAGGAGAAAGCACAGATTCAGAAAGAAAAAGAACAGTTGCTTGCAGATCAAATCGAAGTGAAAGAAGCAGTCAACAAAGCACTCTACTCTCTGATAGGCTTAGAGAAAAAGGCAGAAGACTGCATCAAGCATCAAGTATATTATCTCATGGAAGCTATCTAGCAGCTACATCAAAGAATAGCATACTTAGAGATATTCATAGTGTCTGACACTTCGCAGGATGTGATGGATCAAAGAGATGCAACTGCTCAAAGCACAGTTCAAAGAATCAAGACCCTTTCCATGGAATGTAATCAAATAAGTGATCACAGTTCCTAGATGTATGAGCGACTCACTTAGAATCCAGAACTGAAGGCACTAGAGTCATAGCTCCAGGAGGCAAAGTAGCAAGAAGAAACAATATAGGCACACTTGAAGCCTCTATCAGTTGTTGAAAGGATGAAGCGATCCCAAGAACAGCGCACTGCTCAACTGCAGATCCACACTATTCAAGGCAAATTCATGGAAGTGACTCAGAGGCTCCAACCTATATAGTATGAGGCTTGCCAACTGTTCTCAGAAATAAAAGGTCGAGGAGCCGAACTGGAGCAAGTTGTCACTGCAGCTAAATAGCACTTAGAGGGACCTATCAACAAATTTGTTATCTAAGAGTTCCCTAAGCAAGAGGCCATGGCATAGCAATAAGTCGAAGCAGCTTCAGCCAAGCTCGAGGATTTCGAGGCAGAATTACCCAGAGAAGAGTGAGTCGAGAGGAGTCACATATGAGTGTTGGGGGCATGTTGGCCCTTGACAAAGTAATAATTGTAAGTTCTTTGTGCATATTGTGTGAGACTTGGAGAGCTAAGTGCAAGTGACCATGAGAAACTGTATGTAGGCTTTGTACTTTAACCTAGCTTGGGGAAGTAGGATCTAGCAAAGAGTGCACATATATCCTATCCTCTGTGAAGCTGATATTGAGTCTCTATGCATGTAATAATATTGAAAGAAGCTAATAAAGAAGACGAAGAGTTGGTGGACATATCCCCAGGGTGTGGGTGAACAACGTATATCTTGTGTTGTGAATGCTTTGTGCTTTATGGTTGCTCTCTTGTTTATATGATTAAATGATTAGTGCGATGTTAGAGAATAGATGAATCTGATATGATAGTTAGTGAAAAATAATGTGAATGAATTCTATATATGATCTCTATGTGTGTGCTTCATGCTTAAATCTATTGGATCTGTGTGAATACTGCGTTGATCTATTGTTAGGGTTTAGTTGTGCTCTGAACTAAAGCTTAATACTAACGAACTGTAATAACTAAGTGTTATGTTAAGGTGTTACAATCACAGATATGTGTGCCAGCTAAGTTTACAAACACTAGAGTCCTACAACCAACCCTACCTCTACCTCAGGTGAGAATTCATCTGCTTCGCAGGTGTTGCTAAAAGGGTCGGTAGTTAGGGTTTTCTTCGTGCATTGATATAGCGTT
>JZKD02S1749055.1:80988-98096 GCA_000966675.3 Picea glauca | reverse complement strand
AAAAAATAATCTTGCATTGCTTACGAGATATCATCCACAATAACATATAATATCCAATAAACCATGATCCTTATGCCAATGAAAAAAAGTGTAAGGAAGTATTGACTTGTAATAAAATAATAGCTTATTAGTTATAGTGGAAATATGATTTTTCCTTAACATTTTCTGTTTGTTTTTGCAAAAATGAAAGAACTTTACTCACTAGCAATTCCTATGCTACCCCATTTCATAAGCCTTGCTAAACCAATGCCCATTACTGAGTCATATTGATACGCTCCATTATAAATATCCTTCATATCTTTATTTGCTTTTAATATAATTAATGGAAAAAAAGATATATAATAACTTTATATTCCATGTTAATAATGATAATATAGAATATTTTCAATAATAACATAAATTCATAATAGTAATGTTATTATGTATGGAGTTTTATTTCTTTCATAAAATTCCAAATTGTACATAAAGCATCTTATTGCCATGTAAATTCGCACATTAATGAGGAAGAAGAGGAGGTAGAGGTTGATCTTGAGATCCACGGTTTAGTTGATACATCCCCATCCCCACACTTGACTCAATCCTCTTATGACAAATCTTTAATGGATATTCAAATTAATGATTTAAGCAAGGAAGAAAAAACAAAGGAAAATGCTAGTAGATATAATTTGAGATCTAAGAAGAACGAAGAAAAAATTGCTGCCCCTAATCAGCCTGTTCAGAAAGAAGATTCTTCCAAGACTGTGACAGTGAGCAGCAAGGAAAGAGATTCTCAAAACCCACAACTTCTGATCAGAAATCCTCTTCCTGAAACCAAAGAGATTTTGAAGCCTTACCCCTCCTTTAGTTTTGAGAATGAGATCCAGAAAATTAAGATCCCTGTACCATTTTTGGAGTTGATAAAAAATGAAGAATTTAAAAAATATCTAACCAAAATGTTGCAGCCCGATGCCTCTCCTAATTCCATTGATTGAATAAATTTACAAGATGAAAAACTAGCTGTGATTTTAGCCCCTTTGATAGAAGACAAAGATGACTCATCCCCTCCCTTCTATACTTCTCTCAATATTCATGACAAGGTGTTGCATAATTGTCTTTTGGATTCAGGGGCATCACATAATCTTATGCCAAAATCTGTTATGGATGAACTTGGACTGGAAATCACCAAAACCTATCATGACTTATATTATTTCGACTCTAGGAAAGTAAAATGTCTCGGGGTCATTAAGGATATGCTTGTGACTCTATTTTAGCTACCCATGAAAATTATATTTATGGATGTTGTGGTGGCTGATGTTCCTCCCAAGTTTGGCATTCTCTTGTCAAGGTCTTGCATAAAAAGACTTGGAGGAAACTTGCATATGGATCTCTCATATGAAACAATTCTGGTGTTTGGTGGGGAGCATATAAGACTTTACAGAGAAGCCCAACTGGCTTACATTATTAGTGATGAAGAAAACCCTACTAATCATCTTGTTTTTTCTCTTGATATTGATTTGGGGTACAACATTTTGCAGGTCACTGATGCTCCCGAAACTCTTCTTGAAATAAGAAAAGGTATGCCACCTTATCTGAAGAACATCCTCTAACTAATTATGTTTGGAAGATGTTCTTTGATGAAGTCTTTTCTAAGGAAGGTGTCGGTGATGGAGTGCTCTTTGTCTCACCAACTCGTGAGACCATATCTTTGTCATACAAACTAGAATTTGAAACTAACAACAATGTGGCTGAGTATGAAGCTCTTGTTTTAGGCTTGAGAGCTGCAAAGGATATGGGGATTAAAAAACTGTCAGTATTTGGAGATGTTGAATTGATATTCCATTATACAAAAAATCTTTTCCAAACTAAGCACCCTAGGCTTAGATCTTATAGAAATGAAATATGGTACCTAGTGGATAATTTTTTCTCTAAGTATGACATCTCTTTTATTCCACGAGAAGAGAATTTTGTGACAAATTCTTTGGCTGTATCAGCAAGAAATTTCAAGATACCTATACCACCAAAACTCAAGTATGATGTAGAAGTCAAATACAGGCCTTCTATACTGGACAATGTCAAATATTGGAAGGCATTTGAAGATGATTTATAACTTAAAAACTTTCTTGAGTCTATTGATGAATTTGTTGCATTACACATTTATCAGGATCTTGATTCTGAAATTACTCCACATGCTGATGTTCTCCTTAACAGAATTGCTAATCATCATATCATGTAGCTGCCTAGCAACCATATTCCAAAAGGACTAGTTCCTTTGGAAAAATTATTTGATGAAAAATGATGTGGTAGTAAAAGGGAAAGTTTCTACTAACTATGATGATATAAATGAGTGCAATTTGGGAATAGAAAAGGATCCAAAATATGTCAAGTTGTCAAGCAACCTATCAAGAGAGAGGAGGGAAGAATATTTCAAATTGTTGAAGGAGTTTTCTGATGTATTTGCATGGACTTGCGAAGATCTCTAAAATTATGACAAAAACATTATAGAGCACAAGCATCCATTAAAAGAAGAGACTAAGCCCTTTAGTAAAAAGTTGAGGAAAATCAATCCTATATTACTACCTCTCATGGAGAAGGAAGTAAAACATAATTTAGATGAAAAAATTATTGTTCCTTTGAGATATTCTGAATGGGTGGCTAATTTCATCCCTGTGAGGAAAAAGAATGGAGAAATTAGACTTTGTGTCGATTTTTAGAAGCTCTAAAAAGGATAATTACCCTTTGCCCAAGATGGAGTATATATTACAGAGGCTGACAGGTGTAGCCCGAATGTCTATGGTTGATGGTTTTTCTGGCTACAACCATATTTATGTTTTGACAGAGGATAGAGAGAAGATGACTTTTACCACTCCTTGGGGTACATTCATGTACGCCAAGATGCCCTTTGGTTTGATGAACGTGGGGGCGAACTTTCAACAAGCTATGGAAATAGAACTTATTGCAGAGAAGGACAAGTTTGTTTTTATCTACTTAGATGACATAAGAATGTTCTCTCAATCTGATGAAGAGCACTGTGATCACTTTAGAAAGGTTTTCTTAAAATGAAAAAAATGTTGCCTCTCTATGAATCCTAAAAATTCGTTGTTTTCCATGAAAGAAGGAAAATTATTGGGGCATATCATGTCATACGAAGGCATGAGGATTGATTCCAGCAGGTTTGAATCCATACTGACCTTATCACTTCCTAGATCTAAAAAGGAGGTTCGATCTTTTCTAGGAAAGGTTAATTTCTTGAGAAGGTTTGTGTCAAATTTTGTTGAGTTTCTTAAGTATATCACAACCATGTTGAGGAAAGATAATGAAATCAAGTGGACTGCTGAGGCACATAGTTCTTTTGATCAAATAAATAAATCTTTGATGGAAGCCCCGGTCCTAGTAAGCCCAGACTACTCCAAGAACTTTCCTATTTTTTCTTTTGCCTCTTTTGATACAATAGCAACGGTTTTGTTGCAGAAGAACTCTAAAGGCTTACAACATCCCATTTCCTTTTTCAGTCAGGCTTTGAGAGATGCATAATTAAAATATAACATTATGGATAAGCAAGCCTATGCATTGGTTAAACTCTTAAGTCCTTCAGAGTTTATGTGCTGCATTCAAGAGTTATTGCTTATGTTCCATCACCTGTTGTAAAATAAATTCTTATTCAGCCTGATATTGACATAAAACGTAGCAAATGGATTGCTAAGATCCTTGAATTTGATTTAGAAATTAGGCCTACCAAATTGGTCAAGGGCCAGGGTTTATCCAAGCTGTTGGCTAAATCAAATTCCTCAGCGTTGGGAGTAAATTTTATTGGCTCATGTTCAGAAACGAAGCAGACTGAATTAAACAACAGAGGTGCTCAAGTCATCACTGCATTAGCAAATTGCAGTTGGTACAAGGACATTATATTTTTCTTGCAGAATTTACAACCTCCAAGTGGTATGGAAAAGAACAAGGGGGGAGCATTAAAACTCAAATCAATAAAGTAYTGCTTGGTTGATCAAAATTTTGTATTGGAAGGATCCATTGGGAGTGTTGTTGAGATGCTTGGACCTGGAAGAGGCCCAAAGGATTATGTCTGATTTTCATGATAGTTTATGTGGGGGGGATTATTTTTGGAGGAATACTGCCTACAAGATTCTTAGGGCTGGGTATTTTTGGCCTAGTCTATTCACAGATGTTTATGCTAAGATCAGAGCATGTGTTAAATGTCATAAATTTTATGGAAATCCGCATCTTAAGTCTTTGCCATTAAAGCCTGTAGCATTTTCAGGACCTTTTCAAAAATGGGGCTTAGATTTTATTTGGGAAATTCATCCTGCTTCCAGTGGCCAACATAGATGGATATTGACTTCCACAGATTACTTCACTAAGTGGATAGAGGTTATCCCTACCAGGAATGTTTCCCACAAGGTGATCATTGGTTTCCTTGAAGACATTATGGCGAGGTTTGGCTGTCCGAAGAGAATTGTCACTGACAATGTTGCATCTTTCAAGGCTGATCCATTGATTCATTTCTATGAACACTATGGGATCACATTGATTCATTCAACCCCTTCTTACCCACACAGAAATGGGCTTGCAGAATCCTCAAACAAAATCCTTATAAAGATTGTTAAGAAGCTGTTGGAGGACAACAAAACGGAATGGGATCCAAAACTCAAGTTTTCTTTGTGGGATAACAGAGTGACAACAAATATGGACATGGGTCTTTCTCCTTTCTAGCTGGTGTGTGGAGTTGAAGCCATTTTCCCTTCTCAACTTGCCTTGCTTGTGGAAAAATTATTCCAAAATTATCAATGGGAAACAAATGATATGATCAGGAGGATTCAACAGCTGGTTGAAGTGCAACATAATTAGGAGCAGCTGGTAGATAAAGCATATGATCATCAACCGAATATCAAGAAGGCATTCAATAAGAAGGTGAAAAAAGAGGATTTCCAAGCGATCCGGTGCTCAAGTGGGATGCACCGAGGCAAGATAAAGGAAATCACGGTAAATTTGAAGCTTTATGGATTGGTCCTTTCAAAAGCTCTAAGATATTCCCTAATAACACTTTCAAGTTGCAAAATATGGAGAATGAAGAGGTTTTTGGTGGCCTTGTAAATGGGCATTTCCTAAAGAAGTACTTTTCTTGATCCTCGAGTGGCTCTTCATGTCATTGTAAATATCATTTTCTTTTTATTCTTGTGTTCCAATAACTGACCGCATAGCCCTAGGACAAAGCACTAAATATACTCATTCTTGGCAGCCCGCAGGGGGCATGTCATCCCTTGTGGAGTCAATGTTATCACACTAAGTTGCCTAGGGTATTTTAGTTTGTTTTTATCATTTTTAAAAACCTTAGATTCTTGTTTTTTTTTCTTTAAAATAAATTTCTCATCCCTTTAATGTTATGTTTGATAGGACCCCTTTGGATGACTAAACCTTTGAGTCATAACTCATGTGTTTATCCTCAATTTGATTTTTGATCCTTAAACCCTTTTTACCTCATGGTTTATTCTTTATTTCCCCTCCCGTGATTCATCCCTAGCTTGATACCTCCCATGATCAGAATGATCTGACACACCTCTCTCTTAACTCATGAGCTCACATGCATGACTCATCATCCCCAATTACCTGTCCAATCATTTTTTGATCTGGAAGTGTTGCCCACTCAGCAAGCAGGTCCATAGCGCCTGACACGTTTATCATTCATCCACTCCAAGTCATGATTACCATGATTGATAACATGTCCCTTGTTTTCAGTGCCAAAATTAGATTGAAGTGATTTCAAAAGATATTGCATTTATGATCCTTGGTAACGGTTTCTAAATTNTGGACAATGTCAAATATTGGAAGGTGTTTGAAGATGATTTATAACTTAAAAACTTTCTTGAGTCTGTTGATGAATTTGTTGCATTACACATTGATCAGGATCTTGATTCTGAAATTACTCCACATGCGGATGTTCTCCTTAACAAAATTGCTAATCATCATATCATGTAGCTGCCTAGCAACCATATTCCAAAAGGACTAGTTCCTTTGGAAAAATTATCTGATGAAAATGATGTGGCAGTAAAAGGGAAAGTGTCTACTAACTATGATGATATAAATGAGTGCAATTTGGGAATAGAGAAGGATCCAAAATATGTCAAGTTGTCAAGCAGCCTATCAAGAGAGCAGAGGGAAGAATATTTCAAATTGTTGAAGGAGTTTTCTGATGTATTTGCATGGACTTGCGAAGATCTCCAAAATTATGACACAAACATTATAGAGCACAAAAATCCATTAAAATAAGAGACTAAGCCCTTCAGTAAAAAGTTGAGGAAAATCAATCCTATGTTACTACCTATCATGGAGAAGGAAGTAAAACAGAATTTAGATGAAAAAATTATTGTTCCTTTGAGATATTCTGAATGGGTGGTTAATTTCATCCCTGTGAGGAAAAAGAATGGAGAAATTAGACTTTGTGTCGATTTTACCCTTTGCCCAAGATGGAGCATATATTACAGAGGGTGACAGGTGTAGCCCAGATGTCTATGGTTGATGGTTTTTCTGGCTACAACCATATTTCTGTTTTGACAGAGGATAGAGAGAAGACGAATTTTACCACTCCTTGGGGTACATTCATGTACGCCAAGATGCCCTTTGGTTTGATGAACACGGGGGTGAACTTTCAACGAGCTATGGACATAGCATTTATTGGAGAGAAGGACAACTTTGTTTGTATCTACTTAGATGACATAAGCATGTTCTCTCAATCGCATGAAGAGCACTGTGATCACTTAAGAAAGGTTTTCTTAAAATGCAAAAAATTTTGCCTCTCTATGAATCCTAAAAAGTCGGTGTTTGCCATGAAAGAAGGAAAATTATTGGGGCATATCATGTCATACGAAGGCGTGAGGATTGATTCCAGCAGGGTTGAAGCCATACTGACCTTATCACTTCCTAGATCTAAAAAGGAGGTTCAATCTTTTCTAGGAAAGGTTAATTTCTTGAGAAGGTTTGTGTCAAATTTTGTTGAGTTTCTTAAGTATATCACAACCATGTTGAGGAAAGATAATGAAATCAAGTGGACTGCTGAGGCACATAGTTCTTTTGATCAAATAAAGAAATCTTTGATGGAAGCCCCAGTCCTAGTAAGCCCAGACTACTCCAAGGACTTTCCTATTTTTTCTTTTGCCTCTTTTGATACAGTAGCAACAGTTTTGTTGCAAAAGAACTCTAAAGGCTTACAACATCCCATTTCCTTTTTCAGTCGGGCTTTGAGAGATGCATAATTAAAATATGACATTATGGATAAGCAAGCCTATGAATTGGTTAAACTCTTAAGTCCTTCAGAGTTTATGTGCTTCATTCAAGAGTTATTGCTTATGTTCCATCACCTATTGTAAAATAAATTCTTATTCAGCCTGATATTGACATAAAACGTAGCAAATGGATTGCTAAGATCCTTGAACTTGATTTAGAAATTAGGCCTACCAAATTGGTCAAGGGCCAGGGTTTATCCAAGCTGTTGGCTAAATCAAATTGCTCAGCATTGGGAGTAAATTTTATTTTCTCATGTTCAAAAAAGAAGCAGACTGAATTAAACAACAGAGGTGCTCAAGTCAGCCCTGCGTTAGTGAATTACAGTTGGTACAGGGACATTATATTTTTCTTGCCGAATTTACAACCTCCAATTGGTATGGAAAAGAACAAGGGGGGAGCATTAAAACTCAAATCAATAAAGTATTGCTTGGTTGATCAAATTTTGTATTGGAAGGATCCATTGGGAGTGTTGTTGAGATGCTTGGACCTGCAAGAGGCCCAAAGGATTATGTCTGATTTTCATGATAGTTTATGTGGGGGGGATTATTTTTGGAGGACTACTGCCTACAAGATTCTCAGGGCTGGGTATTTTTGGCCTAATCTGTTCATAGATGTTTATGCTAAAATCAGATCATGTGTTAAATGTCATAGATTTTATGGAAATCCACAGCTTAAGTCTTTGCCATTAAAGCCTGTAGTAGTTTCAGGACCTTTTCAACAATGGGGCTTAGATTTTATTGGGGAAATTCATCCTGCTTCTAGTGGCCAACATAGATGGATATTGACTTCCACAGATTACTTCACTAAGTGGATAGAGGCTATCCCTACCAGGAATGTTTCCCACAAGGTGATCATTGGTTTCCTTGAAGACATTATGGCGAGGTTTGGCTGTCCGAACAGAATTTCCACTGAAAATGTTGCATATTTCAAGGCTGATCCATTGATTCATTTCTATGAACACTATGGGATCACATTGATTCATTCAACCCCTTATTACCCACACATAAATGGGCTTGCAGAATCCTCAAACAAAATCCTTATAAAGATTGTTAAGAAGCTGTTGGAGGACAACAAAAGGGCATGGGATCCAAAACTCAAGCTTGCTTTGTGGGATAACAGAGTGACAACAAATATGGCCTTGGGTCTTTCTCCTTTCTAGCTGGTGTGTGGAGTTGAATCCATTTTCCCTTCTCAACTTGCCTTGCTTGTGGCAAAATTCTTCCAAAATTATCAATGGGAGACGAATGATATGATCAGGAGGATTCAACAACTAGTTGAAGTGCAACAGAATTAGAAGCAGCTGGTAGATAAAGCATATGATCGTCAACCGAATATCAAGCAGGCATTCGATAAGAAGGTGAAAAAAGAGGATTTCCAAACGATCTGGTGCTCAAGTGGGATGCACCGAGGCAAGATAAAGGAAATCACGGTAATTTGAAGCTTTATGGATTGGTCCTTTCAAAATCTCTAAGATATTCCCTAATAACACTTTCAAGTTGCAAAATATGGAGAATGAAGAGGTTTTTGGTGGCCCTGTAAATGAGCATTTCCTAAAGAAGTACTTTTCTTGATCCTCGAGTGGCTCTTCATGTCATTGTAAATATCATTTTCTTTTTATTCTTGTGTTCCAATAACTGACCCCATAGCCCTAGGACAAAGCACTAAATCTACTCATTCTTGGCAGCCCGCAGGGGGCATGTCATCCCTTGTGGAGCCAATGTTATCACACTAAGTCACCTTGGGTATTTTCGTTTGTTTTTATCATTTTTAAAAACCTTAGATTCTTATTTTTTTTCTTTAAAATAAATTTCTCATCCCTTTAATGTTATGTTTGATAGGACCCCATTGGATGACTAAACCTTTGAGTCATAACTCATGTGTTTATCCTCAATTTGATTTTTGATCCTTAAACCCTTTTTAGCTCACGGTTTATTCTTTATTTCCCCTCTCGTGATTTATCCCTAGCTTGATACCTCCCATGATCAGAATGATATGACACACATCTCTCTTAACTCATGAGCTCACATGCATGACTCATCATCCCCAATTACCTGTCCAATCATTTTTTGATCTGGAAGTGTTGCCCACTCAGCAAGCAGGTCCATAGTGCCTGCCATGTTTATTATTCATCCACTCCAAGTCATGATTACCATGATTGATAACATGTCCCTTGTTTTCAGTGTCAAAATTAGATTGAAGTTCTTTCAAAAGATATTGCATTTATGATCCTTGGTAACGGTTTCTAAATTTGAAAAGTTCAGCAGTGTTGCATTGCGTAAGTTTTCCAGTTTGGATCAGGCGACCAGACGTCAACTAAATCCGATGTTGTGAGAGATTTCAAGGTCGAAGTTTCCTCAATCTCATCCTAAGATCGCGCTGAGGATCTCAACAAATTTCGACTTCATAGGTATCCTGTGCAACCTCCTTTGCATATTAATTTTCACATGAGATTTGTGCTCAGGTTTTAGTTTTGTTAATCTTGCAGGGTAGTAAGGGATCCATACCTGCATACCTGTAAGCATTCTTTCTCATGTCCATGGTTTGATTACTGTTGTTTGTTATAGCCTTTGAAATTCGCAATCCTGCAAAATACTATCCTATGTGTATGCATTGTGCTACGTAGAGGAGTTGCTCAAACCTTCTCTAATTATTCTTTTCTTTGTTTCATCCTATACGAAGAGTCATTTTGGGATTACCTCTTCACAATTTACACTCTGAAAGCCTATATAAGTCTGAAGGTCCATTTCTCATAGTCAAGCTCATTTTCTAAGCATTGTTAATTTGGAGGGCCATCTTGGTGCATTTGAAACCTGAATTGAATCATTCTGGTCAATAACATCCCTTAAGCCTCTTAAGAACCCTCATTTTGAGTCATGGTGACCTATTAGTCGAACAAAGCACACAAAGGTGGCAAGATAGTTCAAACATAACCTATGGACATGCGCCTTTTTGACACAGAACCCATGGCAAGGGAGATGTTTTGAAGAGCAGGATGCCTCTCTTTCTGCCAGAACATGCAAAGAGGCCTCCCAGAAGTAGCAAAAAAAATTGCGTTAAATTTTGATGGCAAGAAAAAGAGAGTTGGAGATTTGAAATTTGAGGAAACTCAGCCTCCATCTCAGCTGCAACAGGGATCCCCATTTCAGGTGAAAATTGGTTCAAGGCCATGGTATTGAGTTCACCCTTTGTTAAAGATCTCTTCAAGATTGAATACCGAGCCAACGAGTTATTTAAGAGTATGCCAAGGAATCAGTTGATCAACCAGTTTGACAAAATGTTGAAAATCATACAGAGATATTTTAGTTGTGAAGGGAGATTTATCACCTTGTATCATTACCACATAAGGTTGTTGTTACATTTTACTTGTAAGGTTCAGATGGATTTTTCTTATTACATGCTGAGAAGTATAGGTAAAATGTCAGATAGGGTGCAATCCAAATCTAAGGATGTGGATTCTAGCCTTTTCCACTCTGGACTTATTAGGATGCTTGTCTCTGAAGAGTTGGGAAAGTAAGATATTTTTGGGGAACATTTTTTGGTTACTTCTCACTTCAAGTTGGGCCCAACACCTACTCCCCAATCATAAATCATAGGCCCTTCCTCACCTACTAGTACTAAAGCAAGGATCAACAAGAAGAGAAAGGGTAGAGCCCCTATTTTAGAGATCAACAAGCAGGTCAGGAAAGCTGAGGATGAAGTTTGTCCCTCTCCACATAGCTATATATTTATCACCACCACCTCCACTAGGGTTAAAATAAGTTCCTTCTTCTACCAAGGTGACATATAAAAAAGGGAAGGAGCTTCTCTTTCCCTCTCCTCCTCTAGCAGTTGGAATCAAGGGTAAAAGAGATTTCACTAGGTCATCAATTCCTAAGGGAGTTTTCAAAGAGAAGTCTTTACCAAAAACCCTATGCATAAGAAGAAAGGGAAAGGCATTGAAAAATCTGTAGAAGAAAATCAAGAAACCCTGTAAAGAAAATCAAGGGTAAAGGTACCAAACGACCTTTGGAGAGGAAAGATGAAATCCCCGTGAAATATTGTGAGAAACCTATGAAGAATAAATAAGAGGTTGTTGTGCAAGAGAAGAAGCATAAAGGAAAAGGTTTTGAGAAGGCTAATGAAACATGAAAGGAAAATCCTGTACATATGGAAGAAAAGGACAAGAAGAATCTTGTTAAGACTACACATGTCCCCAATGCCCTTCGCGGTCATACCTTTAAGAGACTTATCAGACAACTTAAGGAATCAAGAAAAGAAGTGGCTCAAATGAAAAGGGAAGCCATATCTGAGAGGACGAAGATGACAGAGCTTATGGAGGGCTACAATGATACCCTTGACTTGGAAAAATTTGCAGGAAGAAGGGTTCAACCCTTCATAGGCAGCTCCAAAACCTCCATAGTCAGAACATCGTTTTACAGGCTCAGAACAGGAAGCTAAAGGCAGAACTAAGGCATTTCCAAGATGAGGTAACCCAAAGGAATTTACATGTGTTGGTTGAGGCTGCCATTGAAGATGACAAACCAACAACTAAGGAGAGCACAACTACACTGAAGAAGCCTACCAGTTCTAAGAAGAAGAAGTCTATTGAGTCAATTGAAGACACTCTTTCCACCAGAAAGAGTGTGAGTCTAAGTGTTAAAATGACAAAGTTGTTGGTAGTGGTAAACCCCATTTTTTAGAATTGTTCCTTTTTGGGAAGTTTAACTGATATGCACATGATAGTTTTTCCACCTATACAAGCTTCTAGGCATTTAGCTATATGAATTTCGAACTTTTTCTAAGTGCTAGCTTCAGTCAGTGGTAAAGGAACCTAAGTAAAATGATTTTTTCATCATGAAAGGACACGAACTGCTCTACACATGTTTAAGAGTCAAAGACATTACATTTCAGCATAGCTACCCAAACCCATATGTAGACGCAACATAAGTGGCATTGTGTAAAGGCGTTGCGTAATATTTCACAGAGCATAGAATTGGCATACAAGTGCTACCCACACGTGCTACGTAATATTTAGCAGGGAGCAGGTTTACACACAGGCGCAATATAGGGGTGCTACCTATAGGTGCTGCTCAATACTACAACAGAGGACAAATGTTGGCACAGATATGCAACATAGTGGCGCAACCTACAAGCGCTACCTTCTCTCCTTGTTCCATTTTAGGGAGTTCTACACAAAGCTTCTACCCAAGGGAGTTGCCAACAAACACCAGGGATCTAGGAAGACTAAGCCAACAGTTTTGGATAAGTTAACGATGGAGTAAATGACATAAGTAGCAGTTGGAATTCAGAGGACAACTACAGGCTCCAAAGGGACACCTGGAAACACAGGAGCTGAGTAGCAAAAGAGGATCAAAGAAGTTAGGATCATGATTCGATTAGTCACCAACACTTCCCTGTTTTATAACATAGGTTGTTATCTTAGTTGTTAGAATAAATAAATGTTNTTGATAACATGTCCCTTGTTTTCAGTGCCAAAATTAGATTGAAGTGATTTCAAAAGATATTGCATTTATGATCCTTGGTAACGGTTTCTAAATTTGAAAAGTTCAGCAGTGTTGCATTGCGTAAGTTTGCCAGTTTGGATCAGGCGACCAGAGGTCAACTAAATCCGATTTTGTGAGAGATTTCAAGGCCAAAGTTTCCTCAATCTCATCCTAAGATCGCGTTGAGGATCTCAACAAATGTCGACTTCATAGGTATCCTGTGCAACCTCCTTTGCATATTAAATTTCACATGAGATTTGTGCTCAGGTTTCAGTTTTGTTAATCTTGCAGGGTAGTAAGGGAGCCATACTTGCATACCTGTAAGCATTCTTTCTCATGTCCATGGTTTGATTACTGTTGTTTGTTATAGCCTTTGAAATTCGCAATCCTGCAAAATACTATCCTATGTGTATGCATTGTGCTACGCAGAGGAGTTGCTCAAACCTTCTCTAATTATTCTTTGCTTCGTTTCATCCTGTACGAAGAGTCATTTTGGGATTACCTCTTCACAATTTACACTCTGAAAGACTATATAAGTCTGAAGGTCCATTTCTCATAGCCAAGCTCATTTTCTAAGAATTGTTAATTTGGAGGGCCATCTTTGTGCATTTGAAACCTGAATTGAATCATTCTGGTCAATAACATCCCTTAAGCCTCTTAAGAACCCTCATTTTGAGTCACGGTGACCTATTAGTCAAACAAAGCACACAAAGGTGGCAAGATAGTTCAAACATAACCTATGGATATGCGCCTTTTTGACACAGAACCCATGGAAAGGGAGATGTTTTGAAGAGCAGGATGCCTCTCTTTCTGCCAGAACATGCAGAGAGGCCTCCCAGAAGTAGAAAAAAAAATTGCATTAAATTTTGATGGCAAGAAAAATAGAGTTGGAGATTTGAAATTTTAGGTAACTGAGCCTCCATCTCAGCTGCAACAGGGATCCCCATTTCAGCTGAAAATTGGTTCAAGGCCATGGTATTGAGTTCATCCTTCGTTAAATATCTCTTCAAGATTGAATACTGAGCCAACGAGTTATTTAAGAGTATGCCAAGGAATTAGTTGATCAACTAGTTTGAAAAAATGTTGAAAATCATACTGAGATATTTTAGTTGTGAAGGGAGATTTAACACCTTGTATCATTACCACATAAGGTTGTTGTTACATTTTACTTGTAAGGTTCAGATGGATTTTCCTTATTACATGCTGAGAAGTATATGTAAAATGTCAGATAGGGTGCAAGCCAAATCTAAGGATGTGGATTCTAGCCTTTTCCACTCTGGACTTATCAGGATGCTTGTCTCTGAGGAGTTGGGAAAGTAAGAGATTTTTTGGGAACATTTTTTGGTTACTTCTCACTTCAAGTTGGGCCCAACACCTACTCCCCAATCACAGATCATAGGTCCTTCCTCACCTACTAGTACTAAAGAAAGGATCAACAAGAAGAGAAAAGGTAGAGCCCCTATTTTAGAGATCAACAAGCAAGTCAGGGAAGCCGTGGAGGAAGTTTGTCCCTCTCCACATAGAGATTTATCACCACCACCTCCACTAGGGTTAAAATAAGTTCCTTCTTCTACCAAGGTGACATATAAAAAAGGGAAGGAGCTTCTCTTTCCCTTTCCTCCTCTAGCAGTTGGAATCAAGGGTAAAAGAGATTTCACTAGGTCACCAATTCCTAAGGGAGTTTTCAAAGAGCACTCTTTACCAGAAACCCTATGCATAAGAAGAAAGGGAAAGGCATTGAAAAATCTATAGAAGAAAATCAAGAAACCCTGTAAAGAAAATCAAGGGTAAAGGTACCAAACGACCTTTGGAGAGAAAAGATGAAATCCCTGTGAAATATTGTGAGAAACCTATGAAGAATAAAGAAGAGGTTGTTGTGCAAGAGAAGAAGCATAAAGGAAAAGGTTTTGAGAAGGCTAATGAAACATGAACGGAAAATCCTCTACAAATGGAAGAAAAGGACAAGAAGAATCTTGTTGAGACTACACATGTCCCCAATGCCCTTCCCGGTCATACCTTTAAGAGACTTATCAGACAACTTAAGGAATCAAGAAAAGAAGTGGCTCAAATGAAAAGGGAAGCCATATCCGAGAGGACGGAGATGACAGAGCTTATGGAGGGCTACAATGATACCCTTGACTTGGAAAAATTTGCAGGAAGAAGGATTCAACCCTTCATAAGCAGCTCCAAAACCTCCACAGTGAGAACATCGTTTGACAGGCTCAGAACAGGAAGCTAAAGGTAGAGCTAAGGCATTTCCAAGATGAGGTAACCCAAAGGAATTTGCAGGTGTTGGTTGAGGCTACCATTGAAGATGACAAACCAACAGCTAATGAGAGCACAACTACACTGAAGAAGCCTACTAGTTCTAAGAAGAAGAAGTCTATTGAGTCAATTGAAGACACTCTTTCCACCAGAAAGAGTGTGAGGCTAAGTGTTAAAATGACAAAGTTGTCGGTAGTGGTAAACCCCATTTTTTAGAATTGTTCCTTTTTGGGAAGTTTAACTGATATGAACATGATAGTTTTGCCACCTACACAAGCTTCTAGGCATTTAGCTATATGAATTTTGAACTTTTTCTAAGTGCTAGCTTCAGTTAGTGGTAAAGGAACCTAAGTAAAATGATTTTTTCATCATGAAAGGAAACAAACTTCTCTGCACATGTTTAAGAGTCAAAGACATTACATTTTGGCATAGCTACCCAAACCCATATGTAGACGCAACATAAGTGTCGTTGTGTAAAGGCATTGTGTAATATTTCACAGAGCGTAGAATTGGCATACAAGTGCTACCCATAGGTGCTACGTAATATTTAGCAGGGAGCAGGTTTACACACAGACGCAATATAGGGGTGCTACCTATAGGTGCTACTCAATACTGCAATAAAGGACAAATGTTGGCACATATATGCAACATAGTGGCGCAACCTACAAGAGCTACCTCCTCTCCTTGTTCCATTTTAGGGGGTGCTACACAAAGTTTCTACCCAAGGGAGTTGCCAACGAACACTAGGGATTTAGGAAGACTGAGCCAACAGTTTTGGATAAGTTAACGATGGAGTAAATGACATAAGTAGTAGTTGGAATTCAGAGGACAACTACAGGCTCCAAAGGGACACCTGGAAACACATGAGTTGAGTAGCAAAAGAGGATCAAAGAAGTTAGAATCATGATTCGATTAGTCACCAACACTTCCCTATTTTATAACATAGGTTGTTATCTTAGTTGTTAGAATAAATAAATGTTTAGATATTTTTAATGAAAAGAGGTCAGCTCATACCTCCAACTATTGCCTCCCTTTCTTGTTATAAATAGATAGATCAATTTCTTTAGCAGGTTTGGATGGTTGATAAAGGCTCCCTAAACTGTAATATTTTAGATAAAGTGACTGTGATCTAGTGTGTATTGTACCTAAGACTTTTTGACTAATATAAATCGCCTTCTATTTTAGACTATCTGCTTCTAATGTTAAATGTTCATATTTGAATGCTTCATATGGATAACTATTGTAATGATATGATGGATGTTTGATCATTTTATTGTCATGGTGTTTATTTAGCTCCTTAGTTTCTGATTTCAAGAAGATCTTGTTTTAAGAATCTTTCTTCCTTAGGCTCTTGTGGACCTGATGTCTGCAGTAGCCCTTACATTCCTCTCATTCAAATCTTCTTTCTATCCACATTTACTCACAAACTAATAGTTGAAGTTAGTCAAGACCTTATTTGTTTTTACATGTTAGCCCTGTTTCTGAGTTAGGATATTATCATTTTGAGTTTTTCCATTTGAATTTTCAAAAAACACTCATACTTTCACATATAATCTGATGGGTACCGGGCTTACCTTCCTTGCAATCAGAAGGTGACTCCTAGTGCTAACATAATGTTGTGTGCCCTTGTGTGTGGGGAAGCCCTGAGTTGGGTTTTTCATCCTCTCTGAGACGGAGATGAAACGATGTACCAATCACCTCTGTGCAGAGAGTTGAGGTGATGTGATATTCTAGATGGTTCTCATGTGAGACACGGTGAAATAGAAATCTATTGAGTTGGACATGCATGTGGCTGAGCACATGTGAATGTGATCCTAGTGGTTGAGCACTAGTGATTGTGGTTCTCTTGTGAGATATGTTGACATCCCTATGGCTGAGCACAGATGGATGTGCCCATAGTGGTTGAACACTAGTTGGTGTATGCGATCGCTTGATATATTGTATAAAGAGTTAGACTTACTTGTAACCCTATTTGTGATGTAAAGGGTACAAGTCGGCCCCACCATAAAGTCAAAGATAATTAACGTAAAAGATAATTAATATGGTAATTATTAATTATATTGTGATTTATTGAGCTCATCCATGTTGTGC
>JZKD02S1749055.1:11368-24130 GCA_000966675.3 Picea glauca | reverse complement strand
AGAAGTTAAAATTAGAAGGACGACAACCTATAGAAATGCTCATAACACTGAAAATAGAGGTAATTTCAGGACACCCAACAATGTTCCCCAAATCCTTCTTACAGATCCCAGAAACAGAGAGAGAGATGATCAGAGGATTCAAGCTCCTTTTCAAAATAATCTGGTTGTTGATGAAGAAGAAGAGGAGGTAGAGGTTGATCCTAAGATCCACTATTTAGGTGATACATCCCTATCCCCACACTTGACTCAATCCTCTTATGAGCAATCTTTAATGGATATTCAAATTAATGATTTAAGAAAGGGAGAAAAAACAAAGGAAAATGCTAGTAGATATAATTTGAGATCTAAGAGGAACGAAGAAAAAATTGTTGCCCCTAATCAGCCTATTCAGAAAGAATATTCTTTCAATACTGTGACAGTGAGCAGCAAGGAAAGAGATTCTCAAAACCCACAACTTCTGATCAGAAATCCTCTTCCTGAAACCAAAGAGATTTTGAAGCCTTACCCCTCATTTAGTTTTGAGAATGAGATCCATAAAATTAAGATCCTTGTACCATTTTTGGAGTTGATAAAAAATGAAGAATTTAAAAAATATCTAACCAAAATGTTACAGCCCGATGCCTCTCCTAATTCCATTGATTCAATAAATTTACAAGATGAAAAACCAAATGTGATTTTAGCCCCTTTGATAGAAGACAGAGATGACTCATCCCCTCCCTTCTATACTTCTCTCAATATTCATGACAAGGTGTTGCATAATTGTCTTTTGGATTCAGGGGCCTCACATAATCTTATGCCAAAATCTGTTATGGATGAACTTGGACTGGAAATCACCAAAACTTATCATGACTTATATTATTTCGACTCTAGGAAAGTAAAATGTCTTGGGGTCATTAAGGATATGGTTGTGACTCTATTTCATCTACCCATGAAAATTATATTTATGGATGTTGTGGTGGTTGATGTTCCTCCCAAGTTTGGCATTCTCTTGTCAAGGTCTTGCATAAAAAGACTTGGAGGAACCTTGCATATGGATCTCTCATATGAAACAATTCCGGTGTTTGGTGGGGAGCATAGAAGACTTTACAGAGAAGCCCAACTGGCTTACATTATTAGTGATGAAGAAAACCCTACTAATCATCTTGTTTTTTCTCTTGATACCGATTTGGGGTCCAACATTTTGCAGCTCATTGATGCTCCTAAAACTCCTCTTGAAATAAGAAAAAAGTATGCTACCTTATCTGAAGAACCTCCTCTAACTAATTATGTTTGGAAGATGTTCTTTGATGAAGACTCTTCTAAGGAAGGTGTTGGTGATGGAGTGCTCTTTGTCTCACCAACTCGTGAGACCATATCTTTGTCATCCAAAGTAGAATTTGAAACTAACAACAATGTGGCCGAGTATGAAGCTCTTGTTTTAGGCTTGAGAGCTGCAAAGGATATGGGGATTAAAAAACTATCAGTATGACATCTCTTTTATTCATGATAAGAGAATTCTGTGACTGATTCTTTGGCTGTATCAGCAAGAAATTTCAGGATACCTATACCACCAAAACTCAAGTATGATGTAGAAGTCAAATACAGACCTTCTATACTAGACAATGTCAAATATTGGAAGGTGTTTGAAGATGATTTATAACTTAAAAACTTTCTTGATTCTGTTGATGAATTTGCTGCATTACACATTGATCAAGATCTTGATTCCGAAATTACTCCACATGCTAATGTTTTCCTTAACAGAATTGCTAATCATCATATCATGTAGTTGCCTAGCAACCATATTCCAAAAGGACTAGTTCCTTTGGAAAAATTATTTGATGAAAATGATGTGGCAGTAAAAGGGAAAGTGTCTACTAACGATGATGATATAAATGAGTGCAATTTGGGAATAGAGAAGGATCCAAAATATTGTCAAGTTGTCAAGCAGCCTATCAAGAGAGCGGAGGGAAGAATATTTCAAATTGTTGAAGGAGTTTTCTGATGTATTTGCATGCACTTACGAAGATCTCCAAACTTATGACACAAACATTATAGAGCACAAGAATCCATTAAAAGAAGAGACTAAGCCCTTCAGTAAAAAGTTGAGGAAAATCAATCCTATGTTACTACCTGTCATGGAGAAGGAAGTAAAACATATTTTAGATGAAAAAATTATTGTTCCTTTGAGATATTCTGAATGGGTGGCTAATTTCATCCCTCTGAGGAAAAAGAATGGAGAAATTAGACTTTGTGTCGATTTTCAGAAGCTCTAAAAAGGATAATTACCCTTTGCCCAAGATGGAGCATATATTACAGAGGGTGACAGGTGTAGCCCGGATGTCTATGGTTGATGGTTTTTCTGGCTACAACCATATTTTTGTTTTGACAGAGGATAGAGAGAAGACGACTTTGACCATTCCTTGGGGTACATTCATGTATGCCAAGATGCCCTTTGGTTTGATGAACGCGGGGGAGAAATTTCAACGAGCTATGGACATAACATTTATTGGAGAGAAGGACAAGTTTTCTTTTATCTACTTAGATGACATAAGCATGTTCTCTCAATAAGATGAAGAGCACTGTGATCACTTAAGAAAGGTTTTCTTAAAATGCCAAAAATGTTGCCTCTTTATGAATCCTAAAAAGTCATTGTTTGCCATGAAAGAAGGAAAATTATTGGGGCATATCATGTCATACGAAGGCATGAGGATTGATTCCAGCAGGGTTGAAGCCATACTGGCCTTATCACTTCCTAGATCTAAAAAGGAGGTTCAATGTTTTCTAGGAAAGGTTAATTTCTTGAGAAGCTTTGTGTCAAATTTTGTTGAGTTTCTTAAGTATATCACAACCATGTTGAGGAAAGATAATGAAATCAAGTGGACTGCTGAGGCACATAGTTCTTTTGATCAAATAAAGAAATATTTGATGGAAGCCCTGGTCGTAGTAAGCCCAGACTACTCCAAGGACTTTCCTATTTTTTCTTTTGCCTCTTTTGATACAGTAGCAACAGTTTTGTTGCAGAAGAACTCTAAAGTCTTACAACATCCCATTTTCTTTTTCAGTCGGGCTTTGAGAGATGCATAATTAAAATATGACATTATGGATAAGCAAGCCTATGCATTGGTTAAACTCTTAAGTCCTTCAGAGTTTATGTGCTGCATTCAAGAGTTATCGCTTATGTTCCATCACTTGTTGTAAAGTAAATTCTTATTCAGCCTGATATTGACAAAAAATGTAGCAAATGGATTGCTAAGATCCTTGAATTTGATTTAGAAATTAGGACTACCAAATTGCTCAAGGACCAGGGTTTATCCAAGTTGTTGGCTAAATCAAATTGCTTAGCATTGGGAGTAAATTTTATTGGCTCATGTTCAGAAAAGAAGCAGACTCAATTAAACAACAACGGTGCTCAAGTTAGCCCTGCATTGGCAAATTGTAGTTGGTACAAGGACATTATATTTTTCTTGCAGAATTTACAACCTCCAAGTGGTATGGAAAAGAACAAGGGGAAAGCATTAAAACTCAAATTAGTAAAGTATTTCTTGGTTGATCAAATTTTGTATTGGAAGGATCCATTGGGAGTGTTGTTGAAATGTTTGGACCTGCAAGAAGCCCAAAGGATTATGTCTGATTTTCATGATAGTTTATGTGGGGGGGATTATTTTTGGAGGACTACTACCTACAAGATTCTCAGGGCTGGGTATTTTTTTCCTAGTCTATTCACAGATGTTTATGCTAAGATCAGAGCATGTGTTAAATGTCATAAATTTTATGGAAAGTCGCAGCTTAAGTCTTTGCCATTAAAGCCTGTAGCAGTTTCAGGACCTTTACAACAATGGGGCTTAGATTTTATCGAGGAAATTCATCCTTCTTCCAGTGCCCAACATAGATGGATATTGACTTCCAAAGATTACTTCACTAAGTCAATAGAGGTTATCCCTACCAGGAATGTTTCCCACAAGGTGATCATTGGTTTCCTTGAAGACATTATGGCGAGGTTTGGCTGTCCGAAGAGAATTGTCACTGACAATGTTGCATCTTTCAAGGCTGAGCCATTGATTCATTTCCATGATCACTATGGGATCACATTGATTCATTCAACCCCTTATTACCCACATGGAAATGGGCTTGCAGAATCCTCAAACAAAATCCTTATAAAAATTGCTAAGAAGATGTTGGAGGACAAAAAAAGGGCATGGGATCCAAAACTCAAGTTTTCTTTGTGGGATAACAGAGTGACAACAAATATGACCTTGGGTATTTCTCCTTTCTAGCTGGTGTGTGGAGTTGAAGTCATTTTCCCTTCTCAACTTGCCTTGATTGTGGCAAAATTCTTCCAAAATTTTAAATGGGAGACAGATGATATGATTAGGAGGATTCAATAGTCGGTTGAAGTGCAACAGAATCAGGAGCAGCTAGTAGATAAAGCATATGATCATCAACCGAAGATCAAGCAGGCATTCAATAAGAAGGTGAAAAAAGAGGATTTCCAAGCGATCTGGTGCTCAAGTGGGATGCACCGAGGCAAGATAAAGGAAATCATGGTAAATTTGAAGCTTTATGGATCGGTCCTTTCAAAAGCTCTAAGATATTCCCTAATAACACTTTCAAGTTGCAAAATATGGAGAATGAAGAGGTTTTTGGTGGCCCTGTAAATGGGCATTTCCTAAAGAAGTACTTTTCTTGATCCTCGAGTGGCTCTTCATGTCATTGTAAATATCATTTTCTTTTTATTCTTGTGTTCCAATAACTAACCCCATAGCCCTAGGACAAAGCACTAAATCTACTCATTCTTGGCAGCCCGCAAGGGGCATGTCATCCCTTGTGGAGCCAATGTTATCACACTAAGTCACCTTGGGTATTTTAGTTTGTTTTTATCATTTTTAAAAACCTTAGATTCATTTTTATGTCATCACTTTAATTTTATGTTTGATAGGACCCCTTTGGATGACTAAACCTTTAAGTCATAACTCATGTGTTTATCCTCAATTTGATTTTTGATCCTTAAACCCTTTTTATCTCACGGTTTATTCTTTATTTCCCCTCTCGTGATTCATCCCTAGCTTGATACCTCCCATGGTCAGAATGATCTGACACACCTCTCTCTTAACTCATGAGCTCACATGCATGACTCATCATCCCCAATTACCTGTCCAATCATTTTTTGATCTGGAAGTGTTGCCCACTCAGCAAGCAGGTCCATAGCGCCTGCCACATTTATCATTCATCCACTCCAAGTCATGATTACCATGATTGATAACATGTCCCTTGTTTTCAGTGCCAAAATTTGATTGAAGTTCTTTCAAAAGATATTGCATTTATGATCCTTGGTAATGGTTTCTAAATTTGAAAAGTTTAGCAGTGTTGCGTTGCGTAAGTTTGCCTGTTCGGATCAGGCGACCAGACGTCAACTAAATCCGATTTTGTGAGAGATTTCAAGGCCAAATTTTCCTCAATCTCATCCTAAGATCGCGCTGAGGATCTCAATAGATGTCAACTTCATAGGTATCCTGTTCAACCTCCTTTGCATATTAATTTTCACATGAGATTTGTGCTCACGTTTTAGTTTTGTTAATCTTGCAGGGTAGTAAGGGAGCCATACTTGCATACGTGTAAGCATTCTTACTCATGTCCATGGTATGATTACTTTTGTTTTTTATAGCCTTTGAAATTCACAATCCTGCAAAATCCTATCCTATGTGTATGCATTGTGCTACGCAAAGGAGTTGCTCAAACCTTCTCTAATTATTCTTTGCTTCGTTTCATCCTGTACGAAGAGTCATTTTGGGATTACCTCTTCACAATTTACACTCTGAAAGCCTATATAAGTTTGAAGGTCCATTTCTCATAGTCAAGCTCGTTTTCTAAAAATTGTTAATTTGGAGGGCCATCTTTGTGCATTTGAAACCTGAATTGAATCATTCTGGTCAATAACATCCCTTAAGCCTCTTAAGAACCCTCATTTTGAGTCATGGTCACCTGTTAGTCGAACAAAGCACACAAAGGTGTCAAGATAGTTCAAACATAACCTATGGACATGCGCCTTTTTGACACAGAACCCATGGCAAGGGAGATGTTTTGAAGAGAAAGATGCCTCTTTTTCTGCCAGAACGTGCAGAGAGGCCTCCCAGAAGTAGCAAAAAAATTTGCATTAAATTTTGATTGCAAGAAAAATAGAGTTGGAGATTTGAAATTTGAAGTAACCGAGCCTCCATCTCAGCTGCAACAGGGATCCCCATTTCAGGTGAAAATTGGTTCAAGGCCATGGTATTGAGTTCACCCTTCATTAAAGATCTCTTCAGTTGATCAACCAATTTGACAAAATGTTCAAAATCATACAAAGATATTTTAGTTGTGAAGGGAGATTTAACACCTTGTATCATTACCACATAAGGTTGTTGTTACATTTTACTTGTAAGGTTCAGATGGATTTTCCGTATTACATGCTGAGAAGTATAGGTAAAATGTCAGATAGGGTTCAAGCCAAATCTAAGGATGTGGATTCTAGCCTTTTCCACTATGGACTTATCAGGATGCTTGTCTCTGAAGAGTTGGGAAAGTAAGAGATTTCCTGGGAACATTTTTTGGTTACTTCTCACTTCAAGTTGGGCCCAACACCTACTCCCCAATCACAGATCATAGGTCCTTCCTCACCTACTAGTACTAAATCAAGGATCAACAAGAAGAGAAAGGGTAGAGCCCCTATTTTAGAGATCAACAAGCAGGTCAGGGAAGTTGAGGAGGAAGTTTGTGCCTCTCCACACAGAGATTTATCACCACCACCTCCACTAGGTTTAAAAGAAGTTCCTTCTTCTAGCAAGGTAACATATAAAAAAGGGAAGGAGATTCTCTTTCCCTCTCCTCCTCTAGCAGTTGGAATCAAGGGTAAAAGAGATTTCACTAGGTCATGAATTCCTAAGGGAGTTTTCAAAGAGCAGTATTTACCAAAAACCCTATGCATACGAAGAAAGGGAAAGGCATTGAAAAATCAGTACAATAAAATCAAGAAACCCTGTAAAGAAAATCAAGGGTAAAGGTACCAAAAGACCTTTGGAGAGGAAAGATAAAATCCCTGTGAAATATTGTGAGAAACCTATGAAGAATAAAGAAGAGGTTGTTGTGCAAGAGAAGAATCATAAAGGAAAAGGTTTTGATAAGGCTGATGAAACATGAAAGGAAAATCTTGTACATATGGAAGAAGAGGACAAGAAGAATCTTGTTGAGACTACACATGTCCCCAATGCCCTTCACGGTCATACCTTCAAGAGACTTATCATACAACTTAAGGAATCAAGAAGAGAAGTGGCTCAAATGAAGAGGGAATCCATATCTGAGAGGACGAAGATGACAGAGCTTATGGAGGGCTACAATGATACCCTTGACTTGGAAAAATTTGCAGGAAGAAGGGTTCAACCCTTCATAGGTAGCTCCAAAACCTCCATAGCCAAAACATCATTTTATAGGCTCAGAACAGGAAGCTAAAGGAAGAACTGAGGCATTTCCAAGATGAGGTAACCCAAAGGAATTTATAGGTGTTGGTTGAGGCTGCCATTGAAGATGACAAACCAACAGCTAAGGAGAGCACAACTACACTGAAGAAGCCTACCAGTTCTAAGAAGAAGAAGTCTATTGATTCAATTGAAGACACTCTTTCCACCAGAAAGAGTGTGAGGCTAAGTTTTAAAATAACAAAGTTGTCGGTTGTGGTAAACCCCATTTTCTAGAATTGTTCCTTTTTGGGAAGTGCTAGCTTCAGCCAGTGGTAAAGGAACCTCATCAAAATGATTTTTTCATCGTGAAAGAACAAAAACTGCTCTGCACACATTTAAGAGTCAAAGACGTTGCATTTTGGCATAGATACCCAAACCCATATGTAGACGCAGCGTAAGTGGCATTGTGTAAAGGCGTTGCGTAATATTTCACAGAGCGTAGAATTGGCATATAGGTGCTACCCATAGGTGCTACGTAATATTTAGCAGGGAACAGGTTTACACACAGGCGCAATATAGGGGTGCTACCTATAGGCGCTACTCAATACTGCAACAGAGGACAAATGTTGGCACAGATATGCAACATAGTGGCGCAACCTACAAGCACTACCTTCTCTCCTTGTTCCATTTTAGGGGGTGCTACACAAAGTTGCTACCCAAGGGAGTTGCCAACAAACACCAGGGATCTAGGAAGACTAAGCCAACAGTTTTGGATAAGTTAACGATGGAGTAAATGACATAAGTATCAGTTGGAATTCAAAGGACAACTAAAGGCTCCAAAGGGACACATGGAAACACAGGAGCTAAGTAGAAAAAGAGGATCAAAGAAGTTAGAATCATGATTCGATTAGTCACCAACACTTATCTTAGTTGTTAGAATAAGTAAATGTTCAGAGATTTTAAATGAAAAGAAGTCAGCTCATACCTCCAACTGTTGTCTCCCTTTCTTGTTATAAATAGATAGATCAATTTCTTTAGTAGGTTGGGATGGTTGCGAAAGGCTCCCTAAACTGTAATATTTTGGATAAAGTGACTGTGATCTAGTGTGTATTGGACCTAAGACTATTTTACTAATAGAAATCGGCTTCTATTTCAGATTATATGCTTCTAATGTTAAATGTTCATATTTGAATGCTTCATATGGATAACTGTTCTAATGATATGATGGATGTTTGATCATTTTATTTTCATCGTGTTTATTTAGCTCCTTAGTTTCTGATTTCAAGAAGATCTTGTTTTAAGAAACTTTCTTCCTTAGGCTCTTGTGGACCTGATGTTTGCAATAGCCCTTACATTCTTCTCATTCAAGTCTTCTTTCTATCCACATTTATTCCCAAACTACTAGTTGAAGTTAGTCAAGACCTTATTTGTTTGCACATGTTAGCCCTGTTTTTGAGTTAGGATATTATCATTTCGAGTTTTTCCATTTGAATTTTCAAAAAACACTCATACTTTCACATATAATCTGATGGGTACCGGGCTTACCTTCCTTGCAATCAGAAGCTGACTCCTAGTGCTAACATAATGTTGTGTGCCCCTGTGTGTGGGGAAGCCCATGAGTTGGGTGTTTCATCCTCTCTGAGACGGACATGAAACGATGTACCAATCACCTCTGTGCAGAGAGTTGAGGTGATGTGATATTCCAGATGGTTCTCATGTGAGACACGGTGAGATAGAAATCTATTGAGTTGGACATGCATGTGGCTGAGCACATGTGAACGTGATCCTAGTGGTTGAGCACCAATGATTGTGGTTCTCTTGTGAGATATGTTGACATCCCTATGGCTGAGCACAAATGGATGTGCCCATAGTGGTTGAACACTAGTGGGTGTATGTGATCCCTTGATATATTGTACAAAGAGTTAGAGTTACTTGTAACCCTATTTGTGATGTAAAGGGTACAAGTCGGCCCCACCATAAAGTCAAAGATAATTAACGTAAAAGATAATTAATATGGTAATTATTAATTATATTGTGATTTATTGAGCTCATCCATGTTGTGCCAATAGACACTATTGTTGATAGGCCCAGTGTAATATAAATAAATGTAAAATCCCCATTGAGGAAATATATTACAAGTGTGAGTTTGGAAATTTCAGCAAACACTTGTTCTTGAGAAAAGTTCGCACCTCTCTTGGGTGCTATTCTTCTAAGGTTTGTGAGCACCATTTCAAGTGTGTTAGGTTTTATGATGGTGGAGGTCTTTCTCTTTAAGAATATAACAAAGGATTGGTTGGGTTTTCTTCCTTTGTTTAGAAGGGTTTCCCAGGATAATTCTCCTGTACTTGTGCATGGTGTTTTCTTCTTGTGATCTTGGTTGCTACAAAAAATTGTTAATGGTGAAACTGCCAATGTCTATGGTTCAAGTAAAATTCTAAAAATGGAATGAACTTCACGTTTGATCCTAGATTATTGAGAAAATAAATAGATATTTCTTCACTTTGATAAATATTTAAGTCAATGTACAACAAGGTTTCACAAAAAAAAAAATGAGGACTATGATTCCCTCATTTTACAAACTTATTAACCCTAACAACAAACACTATAAATTTTTAAGTGTGAAAGTTTTTTGATAAATCCACATACTAGGCTAGCAAAAAGATAGCAATTAACGACATGAAGGTGTTATAGTTCGAGTTGAATTCAACTTCTTTCACGTCTATTTGGATATCACTGCATCAAATACATTAAGATACACATTCATTATGAAACAAAAAAATACATCATTGACATCTTCAAAAATATCATGATCGAAGTTATGTTTTTTCTTCCTTACTTCTTTTTAGGTGTGAACGATATTTCTATTTGATCATTAAAAAAATGCTTATTTTAAATCAGATATGCCTAAATTTTATGCATCATGGAATTGTTTCTACAACACTTATACCTTACTATACAAAAAATAATCTTGCATTGCTTACGAGATATCATCCACAATAACATATAATATGCAATAAACCATAATCCTTATGCCAATGAAGGAAAGTGTAAGGGAGTGTTGACTTGTAATAACATAATAGCTTATTAGTTATAGTGGGAATATGATTTTTTCCTAGCATTTTTTGTTTGTTTTTGCAAAAATGAAAGAACTTTACTCACTAGCAATTCCTGTGCTACCCCATTTCATAAGCCTTCCTAAACAAATGTCCATTACTAAGTCATATTGATACGCTCCATTATGAATATCCTTATGCAAAAATTTAAAAAAATAACGATCTTTATTTGTTTTTAATATAATTAATTGAAATATATATATATAATAACTTTATATTCCATGTTAATAATGATAATATAGAATATTGTCAATAATAACATAAATTCATAATAGTAATGTTATTATGTATGGAGTTTTATTTCTTTCATAAAATTCCAAATTGTACATAAAGCATCTTATTGTCATGTAACTTCGCCCCGAAATTCCTAATAGTAATGCTATTATGTATGAAGTTTTATTTCTTTCATAAAATTCTAAATTGTACATAAAACATCTTATTGTCATGTAAATTCGCACATTAATGCGGATGATCACCAACATATCAGTTAGTAGCAGGAGGCAACAGGAGAAAAGCCGATTCTTTTGCTGTATTGATTGAAAGAGACGGTGTAACCTTGTTGTTGAAGAGTTCCTAGGATGCTCAAATTAGCACCTCCCGAGGGAAAGAACGCTAAGCAAACTGCCTCGTCCGCTATGGATGCCAAAATTCCATTTCGATTGATAGGGAGATTGAGCCCATCCTTAAAATGGAATGTTATAGCTGGAATTTGTAGCTTTGCAATGTCGTCGGAATAGGTGAAGCAAGTTTATAATGAGAGTTCCGGCGAGAGTTCTGACTTCTTCCTTGGAGCAAGCTTGAACTGCTTTAGAAAAGCCATTGTTAAAGCATTGTAGGCCGACTTCACTATTTGGCTGATAAGGACTCTGCTGTCCACGATCGTCCCGCCTCCACATGAATTAAGCTAGAAATCCTTAGGCGGAACATTCAACCGGGTGTTCCCAACGGTGATACCGCTGATTCCAACAAAATACCACGAAGGATCAATATGACTCGACATCATAGCGGTGAACTTTGAGTTGGAGGGAATGGACACATCCAAGCCCACTCTTAGTTTTCCTTCCTCTTTCAGATTTAGAAATTCTGGAAGGCAGTAGGAGAAGATTCTTCTTTTGGATTGAAAAGGCAGTGAAAGTGAGCCCTTGGCCAAACCCAGGCGTCCAATAGAAGGATTGCTAGTGTATCCTTTGAAATCGTATCCACATTTGAATCTGAAGTTTTTAAAGGACTGAGAACCCAACCACAGTGTGTCCTGACTCATATGTGCCGAGAGTTGGTCCCCATTAAGGTATTGAACTTGGAGGTTGCACTGATTTTTTCCATCACAAACTACGCCATCCACGTAACGATAACAGGACTTGCAATCCAGGCTCTTGTAAGTCAAGGACCCAGACTTGTAATCGCATTTTAACCATGACACGTCCAGGGCGGTATCAAAATTCACCTTGATGTTTTGCTTTCAAGGAGTCCCAAAACCAACACTGACAATATAACTAGTGCCATCTAAGTTCCCTGATACAACAGGAAAGTTTCCGCGTGCGCCTAATCGTCGTATGTACGTCAAATTTCTATTATTAATTGCCACGTGCAATCTGGATGTTATAAAATTTTCTCGATACCTGCTCTAAAAGAGCACATTGCTCTGGATATGGTTGATGATTACAGTTGAGTGAGACATCCTCCAAGACACAGACTGAGTGAGTCATTCTGAGAGGAATCCCATGCATTGGGTGTGCCCATGAGATGGGTGTGTGGTTCATCTCTGAGACAAATATGAAACATTGTGCCCTGTGTGGGGTGAGGAAACCCATGAGTTGGGTGAGTGGTTCCTCTCTGAGACGGAGATGGAATGTTGTGTGCCCATGTGTGTGGGGAATCCCATGAGTTGGGTGTGTCGTCCTCTCTTAGACGGAGATGAAATGATGTACCGGTCACCTCTATGCAGAGAGTTGAGATAATGTGATACTCCATATGGTTCTCCTGTGAGATGCAATGAGATAGAGATGTGGACATCCCTGTGCCTGAGCACGGATGGATGTGCCCCTACTGGTCGAGCACTAGTGGGTGTATGAGATCTGTTGATATATTATGCAAAGAGTCAGACTTACCTGTAACCCTATTTGTGACGTAAAGGGTATAGGTTGGCCCCACCATAAAGTGAAAGATAATTAATATGGTAGTTATTAATTATATTGTGAGTTATTGAGGTCATCCATGTTGTTCCAATAGACACTATTGTT
>JZKD02S1749044.1:62120-92782 GCA_000966675.3 Picea glauca | reverse complement strand
CAATTCTGTTTCAACAAGCTCCTCTTGCCTCACACTCAATCCGTAGTGTTCATAACAACAAGAGAGCTCAAGAATCCTTTCCTAGCATACTTGGCAGTGTCCTGCCTCCTCGCATATGCTATATATATATATTTTCTTGCCAAGGTCTTTTCCCTCCTTTGGGGATTTTCGCAGCTTTTCTTAATCCCTAATTTTTAGGGGCTGTCGGTGGCCAAATATTTGATTTTCCACTTGTAATCATCAGCCCATAGGAAGTTCCAACTTGTTCCCCACTCATGGAGTCATGGTCAACTGATTTTTAACATGGTTGTTCCATTTGTCCTCCTGCAGTTAATATAAAATGTTCTGTTGTGATACAAATGCCATAGTCAAATAGTTAGTTGAGTCCAAACAGATCTCTGCCCAATAGTCACAATAATTAAATACAATTATTAAATTCAAAATTTGAAATTGCCATAAATGGAAAAGAATTTCCAGATTCGAATTTTCCTAAAACGGAAATAAATTTCCAGCACACAAAATAAGATTTTTTTTTTTTTTTTGGGTGGGGATGTCACAGAAAACCTCCATACTCCAACCAATGGAAGTGAAAGTTTAGAGAATCAAGCAATAGTAAAAATCATGCACAATAGAGTCACTGATGTCATTCAAGAACATGTGCCACCTATTGAAGTGCATGTTCGTCATGTGCTCTTCCATATGCTAGAAAATTTGCAAACTCATCCTGCTAACATTGCTTATTCCTTTCACAACCATCATTCTGTAGAAAATGTCATACCACCAAGAGAAACAATCATACCACATACTATTTCAATTGTCACAACAAAGGTATTTGAACCCTCATTCATGATGACTATAGTGGCAGTTCTTTCCTTCTATTGATGAGTTTAACCATGTTTTTTTTTCTTCACTCACGACATTGTTCATTCGAATAGAAGTACAAAAATTAACTATGTACAAGTTGCAGCAACTCATGTTACAAGTCAATGAGACCCATATCATAACCTCCCTTCAAATATTCCTAGACTATCTAATTGGTAAGCAAATGTTGATGTTGTATGTATTTGATTTTCTATTATTTTTTACATTTAGACTCCTCATTTTTCAAACTTAGCTGGACATTAAAGTTTTTAGTATTTTATGACGAGGACACCATTCAATGCAATCATGATATATAAATTCAATACATCAATTTAAGGGAAATAACCGTTGGAAGTAACATGCCCAATCTAGTTGCTGCAAATTTTAGTGGTCCCTCTAACATTGTTGAATATGAAGTAGATTTTAGAGTTCATTCTACTATTCCCATTGGTGGTCAACATGATCCCATCCCTAGAAGGCATATATATTTTCATCCCAACATGATTTCAGTACATAATTTTTTTTGATCAAAGATAGATAATCTCTCCATTTCTCAAATGTGCCATGTTTGCCAATAATCATATCCTGGTATCCAAGTTCTGAGGGGGTCTGGAGGACCTATTTGTAAAAGGTGTAAGCATGAGAAGGTTCCCATCATTTTTCTCGATGGAATCACATGGATCCTAGTGAGAAACCTCATGTTGTAAGAGTACTTAACCAAGTTGTAGAGATTCTCATAGCATGTGTAAATCCTATATTGCAGGTGACCCATGCTTGTGGTGGGACATCTAAATATAGTGGCCACAAAATAATATTTTCGCAAGATATTTTTGTGATTGCTAGAAACCTTTCGCGGCGTATTGAGAACCTTGAATTCTTGATTGTGAGAAGACGTGGTTCCAATCAAAATATTATGAATGTTATGTGAACACATCACAAATGATGAATGCATTATATTACAAAATTCAAATGGATAAATTTTATCAATATGTTCAAATTGACCTGGACTTAGTTGTTGCTCTTCTTGAAAACCCAACAAATGTGTCAACTAAGATTAGATGTGTTGATTGTGATATTGAAGAAATAGATAACAATGTTGTTGACATTCAAGGGTTTCTCGATGACCATTTGAACTCTCATCCTTCATATTTTGTTGCTCACTTACCCAATGAATGTAGAGAAGTGGAAGAAATAAGAACATTTATTACAATGGAAGAAATAAGAACATTTATTACAATGTTGATTCTTCATGTATTCAACCAATTGACTGGCCAACTATTTGTTCATCTCCAATCAATGAATATAATATTGAAGGGTTATTAGACATGGCATTCCCCACATTATTTCCCACTGGTGAGGTTGATTGGTTGCATCCACGTATTTGTAACATTCAACTTCGTGAATATGGATTACATCTTCTCAAATACTTTAATCAATGGTTTGGAAGCCATCATCTCTTTCAATATTTTTTATTGAACATGATAATGAGACATTGAATCCAGGAAATGTGGCATCGCCAAAAATAAAACATAATTTCGAATTTAAATTTGCTGCAAATTTATTTCGTTTTTAGTAAATTCGAAATTGGAAAATTTTCGCCATTTATGGAAATTCCAAATTTTGAATTTAATAATTGTAATAAATAATTATGATTGTTGGGAAGAGATTTGAGTTGTCCCAACTAACTATTTGATTTTGAAACTTGTATGAGAACATAATATTTTATATTGATTGTAGGGGACAAATGGAACAACCATGTTAAACTTTAGCTGACCATTACTCCGTGAGGGGTGAACATGTTGGAACTACCTCTATGCTTATTTTTACAAGTGGAAAATCAGTGATTTGGTCATTGGTAGCCCCTAAAAATCAGGGATATAGAAAGCTGTGAAAATTCCCAAGGGAGGGAAAAAAAGACCTAGGAAAATTGATAAATAAGCATATGTGAGGAGGCAGGGCGTTGCCAAGTATGCTGGGAAAGAAGACTATTGATTATTTTTTTCCTTCTTGTTATGATCACTACTGTGTGAGTGTGAGGCAAGGGGGATTCTGCTGGAATTAAAGGATATTGCTAGAGAGGATATTTCAATTCGCCCTCATGGATTCATCGTCAGGCTAGGGGTTGAATCGGGCAAGTAGATTGGCTACCCTATTCTACGGTTGGGAGGAACGTGGATGTTCCCTTTGTCTTCCTGCAATTTGATTCAGATATTCAACTCTACCTTATCCTAGTTAAATATCATGTGTTGCAATCTGTTTACTTCTATGTATGAATTTCTAGTTGAATGTTGTAGCGGGAAGATCTATCATTTTACTTCCTAGTCATTAGCTAGAAATGGACTTATTTATTTAGATGTGATGCTGAGTAATTATTAAGGTCATTGAATGTATTAACCAGTAGACGAGTTCTGTAAAAGTTACTAATCTCATAATAGAATGGGCCACAAACTACATCTATCTTCTTAATTAATTTATGTTGAGTAAAAAGGAAAATAAAATTGTTTACATAATGTGATTGAAGTCACGCATGCCAATGTCTATGGTGAATTATATTTCCTGTAGATGATTATAGTATACAGGGAGCCTCCTCCAGTGACTATACAATTCAAATTTAATGTAAATACACCCTATAGCACTGAGGTATTATTCGATATGCATGTAGACCTATATAGGTATTTTATGAACATATATATAAATATTATAATGGGCGTTCTATATCAGTGGAATAAGGACACTGGAGTAAACTGACTACAACAGAATCCTGAAGAACTAGGTAGATATATAAACATATAAGTAGGAAAATAATTCTGCAAACTCCACAATCTCCATTACAAAAAGATTTGAGTGTATGTAAATCAGTATGGTTATCATAGTAAATTAGAGATGACTCTGTTAATCAAAGTCACACCTACAGTATAATGACAAATTTATGTCGTAGAAAAATGCTATTTATTTCTGGTGAGTAAACTGATAAAAGGCTTGATTAATAGTTGTAGTAGAAAACATAAGGTAAATAGTAATTTTGCATAGCAAGCCACGGTGTTTCATGTTTAATCAGGGAAAGACAGTGTTGCAGGTATAAAGGAGTAAAGTAAGAACATGAAAAGAAATAAACAAGAATTATGGAAGTCCCAATCTACTACAATCTCAATCGAACAAATATATTTTCCGGTATTATTTCCAACCGATACATATATTAAAAAACCCCAAAAATCTGGTTGGAATTCCATAGGCATAGGTTCTTCCATGAAATATTCTATGCAACTGGATTGATGAATCAAACTTTGAATGGGTAAAATAAGATTCAAATTCAAACTCCTACCAAAACTAATTTTATATCAAAATATAAGTATACGATGCATAAACGAAATCTAGGAGTCATCACACAATCCCGGTGGAAAACAAAACCCTTAGGCACACTTGTTACTGTGCTAGTTTTAGGTATACTATTGTGCATGGTTAGAACATTTTTGGAAAGGGATGATGCAATCAACAATGAGATCAATTCTGGAAAAATAACTAGAATAACTCAGGAAAGAATTCGACTCTGTAATAACAAACCGTTCTCAGAAATATCGAGGAAAATGTTAAACACAGAAAGGGATATATTAGAACCCATATCCACAACAAAATAACTCTCAAAACATAATGATCATATTAATTAAATGGAATGACTATCTAAATATCAAAAATTTAACCAGGTGCAAGCTTGGCGTGTTTTTTCTATGTACCAAAATATTTATACAAATCAGGGCATACCCTGCATCAACTAATATAGAACTTGGAACTAAAAGTCTTCAAAGCTTTAGGGACGGAACATAGCCTTAACAATTGGTCCATGTAAACTTGAAATGAGTTAGATGGAAGGGCATTATTTTGGAACCCGAATACCTCTTGAAGGAGTGTGGAGGGCGTTCCCATGATTCGATGTGACCGCACCTGCACAAAGTAATGTGAAACATTATAATATATCCAACAGAAATAATATGATTAAATTACAGAACAAAATGTAATTAGAAAAGGGGGTCGGTGAAATACTTAACTGTAATGGAGGGTCTTATGCCTTCTGCCATCATGCTATACCGTACGCCTTCCAGGCTGAAAGGGGAAGAGGAGCTCGTGTCTCCCTGATGGGTACCCTCACACATCAAGGGGCCCATCATTAGTGATGAATACCAATGTTTAATCCAAAGAAACATTGTAGGAAAATGATATGCATATAACGATCATAAAGGAATGGTAAATATAAAACCATTGTTACATTTCAAACATAAATAGAAAGGAGTAAAATTCCTTCGACCATTAGAATGTCGCTTCTAATCAATATAATGACACTAGAGAACACTTTAATTAAACACATAAGTTTTTCAAGATCAACAGTGTGCTAAAAGGTCTGTTACACACCCAAGTAAGGGAAACCTGGACATGACACTCTGTTAACTAAAAGACTAACCGACGGAGGAAACCAGGTCCAATAACAAAAGTTCAGTCAAAAATATAATATTTTGAATGCACATTTATAATAGACACTGTGATACGTTCCTCCACAAGAGGATAATGAATCGGCCTCGATCGGATGGCTATTACAAAGAAAGGGGCCAAAACTTTGAAAGGACCAAAAACCTTGCTAGAGTACCCTGACCCCTTTTTACTACAGTAATCTTGAGGTAAAACGAGAATGCTACCTAGGAACTGACCGGGAAATAGGAGCATGCAGAGACCTACTTGACGAGGAAGAAATATACGAATGCATAAATAAAAGAACCATCAAGGGAAAACTTACCTGCATAGAGCTTCCCGTCGACAAGTTCCTTCCAAGATTTCCACCCATCTGGCACAGGGGCTGAATTAAAAACTCATGACCACGATGCTAAAGCCAAATGGAAATGGTCTGAAACGTTTCTTTCTCTTTCACCAAACCAAAACCAGAATGGAAGTGAAAGCACTAGAGTAACCTTTCGCATGGAGTAATGGGGATGGGGTCTTCGTACTTGGTCCATGTGAATATGGCAATTTGTCAACATTGCATTAGGGTGTGCAGGTTGTGTACTGAACCGAATAGACTCATCCCAGAAACACTTTAAATGTTGCAGACATGCATTTAAGGCAAGACGGCTCCGACCTCTATCATTTGCTCATAATATTAATGATAAGGTACACCGGGCAGCCTACGCAGGGTTACTTTTTTTTCTTACTATACTGGTTACGTGTTGAACCCAACCACCATCGCATTAACCATATGAAGTGGATAGCCTAATATCATTAAGGATCGGAAATTTCCTAGTGGCACAATGGTAACCTAACCTTACCATGTTTAGCATCTGCGCACTTTATTTCATGGTGCAAGTTAGTATCCGATTTTATACCCAAACAGTATATGTTTAAGAGTATTCTGAATAATGTTAACCTTTCCTTGTAGACCCTATAATAATATATATATCAGAATGAATGTTATAAGGCCTTACATCTACGACTATTGCATTAATATGATAGTGGTTCTAAGTAGTTACATCTCCATATAATAAAGTGGGTTTTGGAAATGAAAACGGTGGATAATACCATGTTGCAAGGAAACAAGATGTCCCTAGCCATGTACCTGTGTTCGTATATAACTCAATACAAAAATAGGAAGAGGCGACTATATGTTAAAATGGGATAGAGAAGTAAAAGACAATAAGACTACTATACATTATGGTTGACGAATGACTAACAACTTTAAAGAGAGAGAATCAACTCAAAGTACCAAATTCAAAAAAAAAAATCATGTAAATTTTGAGGTACATTATAGGAAACATCTGCAATTTTTATAAAGAAAAATATACATGATAAGTCCCCAACAACAATTGAATCATTGCATCAATAACTCTTAGATTTAACTGATAATAAGTTGGTTGAGCACCTTATGCATTTTGGTTCTTCACTCAGAGGTACAAGGGCCTATTGGAAAAAATGTCGTACTGAACTTACTCATATTATTACTTAGTTGGGTTGTCCAACTTTGCGTTTTACTTTGGGTTCAGCTGACACAAAATGGCCTGACTTGCATAATGTTATGCCAATAAATATGACGATAAATTGTTAGATTTGTATATTTGAGTGATTATTTCTGTGTAATCTAATTGCCCCAAATGTTTTTCATCACGATGAATCCATTTTTGCATTCAAAAATGGATTTCATATAATAAAAAATAATGATTTACAACAGATTTATGTCCCCAGATTCCGACAAAAGAAGACAAAAAGAAGAATAGTTAGACAACACCTTATGTATCTACTAGAGCATAATATTTATTTTCACACTAATGACTACCAGAAAAACACCAATACATCAAATGGAAAACAAACATAGTAAAACATCTGGAATTCTTACATATCAGGGTATGGTTTATCTCTTAGAAACAACTTGAATTAGACATCTAGCCCAATTATCTAGGTAGGTTCGTCATGATTTCTTGATCACCATCGTCGAATTCGATAGTCTAGCCTAAAAACTACTTCTATAATACCTTACCAAATTTAATAGACTAATAAGCATTAATTCCAACACCTTCTTCAATGATACACTCTACTACTAGTGTAAGTATTTAGATGTGGTAGATCTTATGTGAGCCACCTATCTAAGGGAATTATAAAAAAAATGTCCTAGGCATCCTAACTACTGGTGGCTTCATTAGTAAAACTCACCCATACTACCCATCGAGGGAAATATAAAATAAATATTAAATTTACATTATAACATGATATTTATTATGAGTACAATTTTTTATTTTGTAAAAGATAAAAATAAAATATTATCTTTTTAAATTAAAACAAAATTCAAATATACAAGAAATATTAAATTAATACCATTTCCAAAAATCATATCTACATACGTCAATGCCCCTATTGGAATTGATGATTTAATCAACCTTTTAATTACAAATTCTAATGTTATGGCCAACAATTAAAGATGTTGGCATATTCTTCTTCTTACACCCTAATCAATGACTATGATTTAATATCCATAACTTCCTTGCATTTATAAATTCTTTTGTTAACATGTTTAAATTACAGACCAATGGAAATGTGTATTAAGGGGTATATTTGAATTAAGAAACACAAAAATTACTAACCAACCTTCTTTCAAAACTACTAACTAATTAGTCAATTACTACACCAAGAATGTCACATTGAGTATTACATTGAAAAATTAAAATGAAGAAAAATCAAAATCTAATATACATTGATTGTAACATCCTTCTCTTGCGCGCACCTAATGTGAATTATTATTGTGGACACTTGTTTGCAAGTGATCTGTTTCACTATATCATTGACTAATTCTATTATGGAGCATGAGGAGGTTTATGGATTTGATGATATGTTATTTTATGATATTTATATCGACAGGTGTTATTGACTAGTTTTCCTGAGTGTGCAGGACTCTGGACGTTTCCAGATTCCAATGGCATCGATGGATCTCCTTGGAATCTGAATCGAGTTAGGGAGTGGACGTTTTTGGTTTGAATGTTTTGATATTACATATGCAACATATTACTAGATATTATGATGTTGATTGTTATCGCTGACATGTTTTGTTGATAGATGCATGTTGATAATAGCTTGCTAATTAAACTCACATTAGGAGTAAAGAGGTCATGCATGACAACCAAATATATTGAGGGAGAGGTTTGAAAACAACCCTACCACCACCTACTAGCACTCCCTCTATGGCTCGAACTATAGGTTAACGATTACCTAGTTTGAGATATCCACGATATCATGAGAGAAGATTGTGATAGTCACTCACGATGATTCTAAGGGCCGCACACTAAGGCATTGTCCTTATTCCTTAGAGCCCCTTAGTCTCCCACAAGGTCACCTAATGGAGTATTGACTCCAAGGGTTCAACATCTACCAAAATCATTCAAAATATGAGTGGCACCCTTGGAGTACGTAGTGCGTCTTGAAGGGCATGTCACACAAATAAAACATGAATGCAAGTGAGTGGCACCCTTGGAGCATGTAGTGTGTCTTGAAGGACACGTCGTTATTTTTAACTCTGGTAGGTTAATAAACCTAGTACTTAGAAAACTATGCCTCCTTAGGACCTGGTCGGCCTTAAAATGAATGATGGTATGAGTAAAGTGAAATAACTATTTTTCCCTTAAAAACTGTCACCAAGCTTAGTAAATTTAAAACCTAGTTCTAAGTAGAACATGTGAACAAAAAATCTAAATGGACATATAATAAGAAGGGTGGTAAAGAAAATTCTCACATTAATAATTAAAGTAAAAATTTAATTAAGGATTAAATTATTAAAAGGCTAAATTGTTGTTTATATCTAAACTTGCTAAATATCAACTAAGAAGAAAAGGGGAAGCCTAAGGAAAAGGGGAATGTCTAACATAGTAGGGAATATAGCCTTTGGAACCTTCTAATTGTGATCTAAACTAGGTTTTAAGAAAGGCGTCATTCATTTAAGAAATGTAAGGGAGTAAAGGGACACCGAGGATCACTTTTAGGAACACTTTTAAGTGGGTGAGGGAAATAGGAAAATTTAATTAATTAATAAATTGATTTTCTGGTGCAACTAAGGGATCGGATGACATGTGTATAGGGGAGGTTTATCTTCATTAAATTTAATAAAAATAATATAAAGAGTATTTGGGAAACTAATGACTAAGAAAAATCTATAAAAATGATGCCAGAGGAGGAGTATGGATCATGGCTAGTAGGCCTAAGGTTACATTGTCAATATTTTGATTGAGTTGGGATGCCCAACTTGATTAAAGAGTGATAGCTCGATATTGTGAGGTGAGATGGGAGGTATCTTTCTCTGGTTTCTATGTGTGGCCACTTTGCGACTCGAGGGGCTCAGGGGGGAGAAGAATACCCCTAGCATTGGTTGGGAGGTACCCATGAGGTCTCAATGGTTGGAGAGAAGGAGCTAGATGGAGTGAAAGTGTGGGACAACCACTTCGGATTCTTCACCTTCGGTTATGGTACGCATGTGTAAATTTTTGCATTGGTAGATTAGTTAAAATATTTGTATGTGGATTTCTATATTGATGAATGTTGTAATGGATTCTGGGATAGTAGTTAGTGATTTCGATTTCGATTGTTTTGTTCAATAAAATGGAAATTGTTTTGGTTATTTAAGAAGGATTTATGGTTGATTGCATGTTTATCACTCGATTCCTCTGTAAACTTTCTTTTTTTCTCTCTTCCATATGTGATTAAACCCTTGCACTTTGTGAAAAAATTCCCCAAAAATGGAGTTGTTGCCCCTGCAATTTTATTGTTGTCTCGGATTTCTTTATAAATTTAACCCAACCCTTGGATAAATTTTCACCCGCTTATTGATCTATCACTTCTCTGCAATGACTGGTCTCTTCCCATTCCAATCCTCTTATATGCATGTCATCTTATTTATACTTTCACCGAGAAAACAACTGCATGTGCAATGTGTGTGAGAGAGGGAGTTCTTGTTGTTTTTTTTCTTCCTTTATGCAACAAAATGTGAACACCCTGCGTGTGTGTGTGTGTGTGTGTGTGTGTGAGAGAGAGAGAGAGAGAGAGAGAGAGAGAGAGAGACCCAACAATGGGTCTCTACGAATCTACCTCTCCTTCACTTTGCACTCACTTAGTCTTCCATCATTTCAGGGGTCCTTTAACTTAGAAATCCCTTCCATTCCCAGCATTGTGTTTCCAGATCTTGGCACAAGCCTTTTTCCCAAATCATGATCTCTTTACCTAGCTTGAAACTGAATTTAATGTTGTGCTTGGAATGGACATTTTACCTAAATCACAGTCTCTTTACCCAGCATGAAACCGAAGTTAAATGTTGTGCTTGGCATAAGAATTTAGCCCCAAATTGTGAGGTCTTTACCCAACATGAAACAAAATTTAAATGTTGTGCTTGGAACAAGAATTTCTCCCCCAAATCGTGAGATCTTTACCCAACATGAATATGAAGTTAAATGTTGTTCTTGGAATAGACAATTCACCCAAATCATGAGCTCCCTCCTGGCGATGTCAGACCCCAAACTTACCTCTGTGTTTCTACTTCAGATATGCCCAATGCACAGTTGTATGTTCTCTGCATTGGGTGTAAATCGTGAGTAGCATGTGGGTGAATCTAGTGCACAGATTCTTCTTTCTAGATGCAACAAAAATTCCTTGATCTTCTCCATGAATTTCACATGCATTCACACATTGAATTACCCTCCATCTTCTCAACGCTCATTACTACATTTACATAGCACGTTTCCTTTTTTATTATCAGCGTTTTCTGCACTCAAGACACCCTAGGCATGTATGGGAACCGTCCTTGTTTAGATGGAAAACTTAGCCCCCTTTTTATACCATATATTTAGCTTGTTAATGGGCATCATTGTCATTTGATAGGTATAGTTTTTACATGTACTCATTTTATTAAATGTTTATTGATTCAACAATGGCTAATTTATGCACCCAATATCTTAATATGTCTTGCATGTCATTAAAAAGGCTTAGGTCCTCATGAATAAAATCAAGGAACTCCTTGCAGCGACCAGAAAATAATGTAATGTATGATGGTTTAGACTTTAGACCTCTTGCAGCGACAAGAATAGATCTTAATTGTGTATCTTGTTGATTAAGAGGTTAAGGGTAGGTTTTTGGAGACGACTTTGCATCAATTAATTGGATACATGTTATTGTATATGGAATCTTGACGGGATGATCTAGATGGCTAGCTGCATGTTTTAATTGATGATTATTGAAAGAGAATTTGTCGTCCTCTTGGATGTTTAATGCTGATATATGAATAAATTAAAATTTCAATATCTCGTGCCCCCTTTTAAAAATGAATCACTTAACATTATGCCTTTAGAAAATGTGAATTTTGATTGTTTAAGCAATGTTTTCTCTTACACCTTGAATTGATGTAAGAGAGAAATTAATACTTGTGGTAAAAATAAAAATAATAATAATCATCATTAAACATGTGACGAAAAGGGGGTAAGAAACTTGATTAAATTTTATTTTTTTTTGTAAGTAAGAGATTTTATATATAAAGGGCCTTCAAATCCAGACCAGGGGTACAAAAACTTGAAAACAACCGCGTTGTAGTTACTGAACTACCCCAATAGAGGGGAAACCAGTTCATACAACCGAGAAGTCTAGCGGTTTACATCCTAACAGTCTTAGAAAAAATAACTAAGCCGACTAAGCTACAGCTAAGAAAAGAAACTAGTGATAACCGAACCCCTGTGGGCTCAGATACTTGGTGAGTAACCTGGCAAGGTGGCTTGAGAGGTCGCGTACCAAGGTTCCTCTTCGATGGGCATCCCTTTGCCTTCCAGATGCATGTCAGCATCCCCGTTTCTCTCATCCATGTTGGAAACTGGCAGGGTATCTCCAGGTGAACTGTATGCATGTAGGCGTGTAGCTATCATAGCCTTCGGGTCCTCATGCGTGACCTAGTCCACAATGACCCCTGCTGAATGTTGCATCTGATCATTCCTGTGATCTCCCTCTGCATGGGGTGCCTCTGCTAAAGCCACACCTTCAGGAGTGGAAGGGAAAGCATCTTGGAAGGTGGAGAGGATCTGGAGGAGGGTCGAGGTCTTCCCATCCATAAGCTACAGTCGGAATTGGAGGTCCTCCATTCCCTGACGGAGTTCGAAGACCAGTCCAAAGAGAATGGCAAGGCTATATTTCAACTGTGAATTAGGGATGAAGTCGGTAGATGAGTACGCTCTATGTCGGGCACTTCTAAGAGGAGGTGGTTCCCCCAAGGGTGGCTGGGAGGAGAAAATTGTCGATGCAAAGGAAGGTTCGTTGGTTCTGGAACTCGGTGGGACGGTCGGAAATCACGAAAGAGATCCCAACGAACTATCAGTGAGGTCTAAGCATTCAAACCGAGAGGCTAGCGGGGTGGAGGAGGCGAGAGGTTCTAGTTCTGGCTGCAGAGGTAGCGAGGAGAATGTGGAGGGAGAACCATGGGGAGAAGCAGAGGTACGGGGCCAAGGAGGATGCCAAGGAGAACCTCTTTGTGGCATTCCTCTTTGATGTGGCATAATGTGCTCTGGTTGATGGCAGGAAAGAGATGAGTGCCCTAGGAAAATGTGAAGAGCCTAGAGAGGGTTGAGGGCTGCGAACACCATGAGAGATCAGGATAAACCAGGTCGTGAGCAGGGATGGAAAACATTTGCAGACAGAGGAGCCATACTATGGTTGGTAAAAAGAGTTGGGCACACCAGAGTTAATGGTACTATAGCGACGTGAAATCTATTAAATGCATGGTTGAGGCAACGGTAATTGGCACGAGCCTAGCACATGGCTCCTTTCCTTGTTGGTCTGTCCTCTCTCCCGCTTCGAGCCAAGTGTCTCTCACTAACACCCCATCTAGGGGTTTGTCCACTTCCACAACCTTGCGGATGCATTGTTGGAGAATAGGGTGATCAGGGTTGAGGGATGTTTTGCAAAGGAGATTCGGTCCATCCCAGTTGGTCTCCAGATTTTCCAATTCATTTGCAACTTGATTCGCCTTTCTCCTAATATGAACAGGTATAAAGGCCTGGTTGGGTTGCAAAAGATCTGCAATAGTCTTTACCCCATGTGAAAGTCTATAACTGGGTGATATTCCTTCTGGGTCCGCTCCATTTAAAATTCTTCTCAAGAGATTGATGATGATTTAAGAATATCCTTCGACGATCATCTTGGTGAAGCTATGCCTGATGGCTAATTGTAGTCCTCTAATGAGCCCCCATAGTTCTGCTGCATTGTTCGTGTTGTGACCAAGGGAGCCTGTGTTAATGAGAATGATGTGTCCATGGTGGTTGTGGAAAACCACTCTGTAGCCTGCTGCTCCTGGGTTGCCTTTAGAGGCTCCATCAAAGTTCAGATTGATGAAGTCGTCTCGGGGGGTGGACCAAGAAGAGGGGCTTCTAGAAGGGGGAGGAGAATAAGTGGGGGAAGGTGGGTGAAGAATTGGGGAGGGACACCAGTACTAAAGGATTAGAAGTTATGAGGGGTTGCTGATCAGATCTTTTTCAGACCAAAGCTGAAGGTTGAGAGTTTCCATAATATTAAGGCGACATTGGTTCCAGCAATGGTGCCACGGGAGGGATTCATTCCTGAATATCCTTCTATTTATTTCCTTCCATACCTGCCAAAGAATGAATCTAGGAAGAAGTTTCCATATACGATTTAGGAAAGAAGACTGAAACACTTGGTCCCTCCAATTCGTAATTGTATCAATGATACTATCGCTTTTACGATCCGAGGTACGCATAATAAGCGCACTTTGATCCCATATTTGAGCAGTATAGGGGAAGGAATTGAGGAGATTATTCATGGTTTCAGCTGCTTCTCCACAGAGTATGCATATAGACGGTCCGAAAAAACCTTTTTTTGAGAGGTTATCCCAAGTGAGAATGCTCGAATGGGAGACGAACCAGAGGAAGAGGGTGATTTTAGGCCAATGTTTAAGGTCCCAGATTTTTATCCACACCTTCCTTGGGGGTAGAGGGTCTGATTGAGTTCTGATGTGATAGGCCTCTCGTATGTTGAAGGTGCCTTGTGGCGAATATCCCCATCATAGGATATCATCTCCTGTGAGTTTGGGGATTTTCCTTTTGGACATTTCATCCTGCCAGGGTCTCAGTTCCACGTGCACGTCCAGGTTCAGGTGTTCTCTGTTTAGGTTCTAGCGTCGCCAGGTGTCTTCTGGGGGATTGTATTGCCAATAATCAATGACTTTTGTCAAGCTCGCATGTGTAGCTTGGGTGCTGATATGCTCAGACCAATCCTCGTGGTCCAAAATTGGCCATTGCTTCCAGGAATCTTTCCAGAAGAGGGTTGTTTTCCCATTTTGAATTTCCGAGAAAGCATGTCGGGTTACCAAATGTCTATTCTACTTAGCCATTGGCCAGATTAAGGATCCTGGGTTGTCTTCATTCCATCATATTATATTTTTCTCTGCCACATCTGGTGCATATTTCCTTCTCTAGAGCCTTTCCTAGAGATCCTTGGGATTTTTTAGCCAACGCCACCAGATCTTGGCACTAAGGACTTTATTCATGATGTAGGGGTCCCGTAGTCCAGGCCTCCCTGTGCTTTGGGTTGGCATAGTTTGTCCCAACTGATTAGCGTTATTTTCTTCCTTGTGTTAAGGCCTTGCGAGAGGAAGTTCCTCTGTATACATTTTATGGTTGTGAGAATAAACTTTGGGGAAGCCAGCACCGAAAAGGTGTAGATGGGAAGGGCTTGAAGCACCACTTGAAGGAGAATGAGACGACTGGGAAGGTTTAGAACTCTGAAGGTCCGAGAAGAAATCCTTTTGGTAAAAGAGGAAAGGAGTTGTTCCTAAGAGGATTTCCCGAGGGAATTATCAATCAGGGGGATGCCAAGGTATATGGACAAAAGGGAGCTTCGATTGAAACCCAAAATAACAGAGACATGGCGTTGACTCAGAGGGGGCATATTGAAGAAGAAGATTTGGGACTTATCTTTGTTACAATCCATTCCTGAAGCTTCAGAGAAGGTTTGAAGGATCGAGAGGAGGGATTTGGCTTCGCGTGTTGTAGGGGTACCCATAAATAGCGTGTCATCCACAAATTGGCTATGCGAGATAGGGGGGGAGATACCATGCAAAGGTAGACCTGTCAGGAAGTTATTTGCAACAGTTTCTTGGATAGAGCGGCTAAGAACCTAGGCCATAATGATGAAGAGGAAAGGGGAAAGAGGGTCTCCTTGTCAAATTACTCTGGAAGGGGAGAAGGGGCGAGAAGGAACTCCATTGATAAGGATGGAAGAAAAAGCCGAGGAGGTTAGATTCAGAATCCAAGTCACCCAGAGCCTATAGAAACCAAAGGCAAGGAGTATTTCCCCCATATAATCCCAACTTATCTTATCGAAGGCTTCAGAAAGGTCTATTTTAAGGATCATACCTAGCGTTCTGGTCTTCTGTAAAGAGTGGATCACTTCATGAGTGAGGATGATGCTGTCCAAGATTTGTCTTCCTTCAACATAGCCCGATTTCTCCAGAGAGATAATCGTTGGGAGGATAGTCTTGAGTCTTCGTGCGATCACTTTCATTAGAAGTTTGTAGATGACGTTGCAGAGGGCTATGGGTATGAACTGCTTAGGATGGTAAGCCTGCCCCTCTTTGGGGATGAGGGTAAGGAAAGTTGCATTGAGAGCCTGGAGGACTTGTGCTGTGGATCAGGAATCCTCAATGATTTCCCACACCTCTACCCTGATCATCAACCAACAATGGTGGAAAAAATCGATGGTGAAGCCATCGGGGCCAGGAGCATTGCACTTGGGGGTGTCCTGAAGCGCTTAATACACCTCCTCAATTGTAATAGGCTGGAGTAGAGATGAGTTTTTCTCCGGAGTGACAAGGGAGGGCACATGCTGCGTGACCTTAGCTATGGCCTCAGATCTATCTGGGAGTGGTTCCGTGAGGAAATATTTATAATAGTCTATCAATGTCATCCTCAGGTCTTCATGGGAATAAACAGGCTCACCATTGGTAGAGGTTAGTTGCGTAATTCTATTAGTATGATGGCGCTGAATGGCGTTTCTGTGAAAGAATTTGGTGTTTCGGTCCCCCTCCTTGATCCACTGGACGCATTATTTTTGTTTCCATAGAATCTCTTCTTGCCCTTTTTTGGCCTCCAGCTACTGATTACTTCTGCTTCCTGGGTTTTAAGCTCATCCGTTAGCCCTTGTAGTCAGATCTAATTTTGAATCGCACTGATTTTCTCTGACAACTGCCTTTGGGAATTGAAGATATTGCCAAAGGATTTCTTATTCAAAAGTTTGAGTATTTTCTTGAGGTTCTTTAGCTTTTGCTGAAATTTGTACATCTTGGAGCCGTGGAGGACCTCTACCGCCCTCCACCAATCCTAGATTTTTGCTTGGAAATCAGAGTAGTTCAGCCAAAACTATTTGAACCTGAAGGGTTTTTTCCCTGGAGTGGCTGGCACATCCAACCAAATCTGAAGGGGCCAGTGATGCAAACCAGGGAAATTCAGAATGCTTGCTTCCATAGTTATTCCTTCCAGCATTAGGGAGTCATAGATGACGAATCGATCTAGTTTGCAGTCAATTTGATGTGATCCGGTTCTTCGATTTGTCCAGGTATGGATGCCATTGATGGATTCCAGGTCGATGAGGTTGAGGTTGTCAATGATGCTATTAAAGTCACTGGAATCTTGATCCAGGCGTATTGATCTCCCTTTGTTTTCCTCCAGATTGCGTATGAGATTGTAATCTTCATCGACGATCCATTTGTTATGCCTAGTTAAGGTGGATAGGTACTCCAGGTTCCTAAGAAAGGCTTTCTTATCCCTTAGGTTGGTCGGCCCATAGACATTGGTCAGGTGTCGAGGCTTGTTAGAGACGATAAGCCTATAATCTACAGTTATGGAACACTTGGTAGTGATAAAGTTTTCCATTAGCAATGAGGTTGTGTTCCAGAGGATAGCTATCCCTCGAAATGTGCCTGTGGCTACAGTAGAAATTGCTTCCCCTTGATTCCAACAGTAGGGGAGTAGCCTGTCGATATCTTCCATTGTTCACTTTGTTTCCTAAAATAACAATATGTCTGGTTTTTCCGCAAAGATCAGATCTCGTAGCATTTTTTGCTTGCTACATCCATTGAGGCCTCTTATATTCCAGGAGATAATATTCATGAGGATGGGGGGGTGGGGAGGGGAGGATAGTTGTCCGAGATAAGGTGGATTTTCTTGGAGTTCACCATGAAGTGGCCTATTTCTTGTATAATCTTGTTGGTAAACTTCCTTCCTCTTTTCTTTTCATCTTTCTGATCTTTGCTCTGATTCTTTGACTGATTGCCCTATATGCCCAGGCCCTTGCTCGATCGAGTTGTGGATCCAGCTGAGTAGTTCAGGAAGACCTTATGAACCTTCTGTAATTGATCCCTAGGTATGGTGTACAGTTTTTGATGTCTATAGGCATGTTTGAGGTGCTCCAGATCCACCCCAGCTAGTTCTTGCTCTTCTAACTCCATTTCAGCGTCACCATCCTCTATCTTCAGATGGTCTTTCTGGCCGACAACAAGGTCTAGAGATGGGTGTTCAGATTCCTTCACCTATAATGGTCGTTCTTTCTTTGGGCTCATAGATTATGGAAGGTTATCCACGTGGAGTTCATTGGGGTTTGTAAATGTTGATGGATTCTCTGGTTGATCATGTAGTGTTGCATATTTATTATTGGTGGAAGGATCCTTACTTACTTGGGCTAGCGGCTTCCATCCTCCTTCTCTTCCTTTTCCTGCTGGTTGAGAGAAGCCATACTTATCTTTGCCACCTTCTAGGTTCCCTTCTTTGTGAGCAGCATTGAGGGGGCATTCTCTGAAGAGATGTCTGTGCTCATGACATTTCCTGCACCTGAATGGAATCTGTTCGTATTCGATGGTTTGGGTCCAATCTTCATCATGGTATTCAAGAATTATGGATCTCGGGAGCGGCTTGGTGGCTTCTGAAGACTTAACATATATTCCAATAGTGTTACCTATACCAGCCAAGACCTCTTCTAGCCAGAATTCCTAGGGGAGAGAGTATAGTCTAATCCATACTGGTGCATGTGTGAAATCTTCCTTTTCAAGGTTGAACTTCTCGGTCTAGAATCTTAAGAAGAGTCCAACTGAGTTGTAGAAATAAGGACCTCCATCAAAAATGCATTTGTGGTCCTCAGGGTTGTGCAGTATGATTGCGAAGAAACCCTTGGAACCCAGTTGCAGTTCATAGTGTACTTCTAGCTTCCACCAATATTGTATCCACTTGATCAGATCCCTCTCCTATGGCCAAAGCCCTATGAATTTTCCTACTAGGCCATAGTCTCGTATATATTGCTTTTGTTCTTCTATGCGTGGTGAACTGATGATGTATTTTGGGGCCTGCGGCTCTTGTGGGATGCATTTACCTGGCAGCCATGGAGTTGACGTTGTAGCTAGTGTAGTCGCATTCTCTGGATCAATGTCCATCTATAGATCCTTGAAGGTCCCTTCCGTCAAAAGCTTTGAGCGCAGATCTGGCGGGGGCTCAAAGGTCGACCACTTTAATCCTTCTCCAGAGCCTCCATTCGCAGTAGCCCGGTTGTAAGAGCCATCGTTTGTCACCCCTTCCTTTAGAGTCATGATCCCCAGTGGGGCAAGAGTTGTAACAGTGCGGCTAAAAAAACCCTAAACCTGGTTGCAGAGCACGTGTAAGAAACTTGATTAAATTATTAAAATCAAATTGTTGAGGTATTTAAAAATTTTAAAGAGAAATGATTGTTTTTTTACACATTCTAATTAAAATTTATTAATTAAAAATAAAAAGGGGGGAAAAGATAATTTTCTACACTTACTAATTTGAGTTTAGATAAAAAGCGAAAGAGGGAAATTTAAAAGAATTAGGAAACTAAGAGACAAAGGGGGAAACAAAAAGAAAAAGGGAAACAAAAGAAAAAAACAAAATGACCAACTTAGCAAGGAATCTTGTCTTTAAGAACTTTCTAAATTGAACTCAACTAGTAAATTAGTAAGGGGGGAAGTAATTAACTTGTGTAAGGAATTATGGGGACACCAAGGAGCGATTATAGGAATGATTTTAGGTGGGTGAGGGAAATAGGATTAATTAAATAATTAATGAAATTAATTTCTAGTGCAACGAAGGGATGGGTGACAGATGTACGGGGATGATTTTTATGAATTAAATTATTGAACAATAAATTAAATGGGAATTTGGGAAAGACGTGACTTAGAAATTCTATATAAACAAGGGAGGAGGAGAAGGATGGATATCTTCTGTCATGCGTAACGTTACGTTGCAGAATTTTAAACTTGACTAACTTAGCTTATGGGAGTTGGGATACCCATCTCAGTGAGGAGTGGTAGCTCGACCTTGCGAGGCGAGCTGGGAGCTAGTTGTTCTTTGGTCTAGTGTGTGTGGCCCCTTTGTGGTTCGGGGGGATAATGGGAAGAAGAGTACCCCTAGCATTGGTTGGGAGGTACCGGTGAAGTCTCATAGGTCAGCAAGTGGGAACTGCATGGAGTGTGTGGGACAACGACTCAAACAGAATGACTTGGGATACAATGTGCATGCTCTTATTCTACATGGTAGATTATTATTGAATTTATGCTTTCAATTATGTACTTTAATAGTGTAAAGAAGGTGTTTGACTTAGAATTGTAATTGAGAACTTAAATTCCCATAACCTTAAGCCCGCTGCTTGACTTGATTCCCTTCGCATTCGATCCTTGATGATGTAACTATCCTCTTGGTTTTAATTGATTTTTATGAAGACTTTAGGCATGGTATTCATCCTCATACCTAGTTCATCAGTCCACTCCTAAGCATTCATCCATGAGCCTAATCGACAGTCGTCACTTTGGTGCATAGCGAACTATAGATTCTAATGCCTTGTTTTTCTATGCATGGATGATGAGCGAAGGATGTTTTTGCCTAGTTGTCTACCCCTGTTGATTGTTCTTGGTTGATTGATTGTATTGCACCTTTGCGAATGAGTACTTCTACGATTTTTATCCTTTCCTTCCACGATCCGCTTATTACCCTCTCCGTTGATGAAAAGATCTTTGTGTTTTTAATGAAATGTCCTATGAGTTGATGAAATGATCTATGCATCTTAAATGAAAGGTCGTCTGCATTTTAAATTATTTTCCCCATGAATTTACTATGTGGTTTAATACATCTGGTCTGCCTTTACTCTACAAATTTTACCTTACATTTTCACACCTATGGTCTGTGATTTCACCTCTGCACTTTAATTTTTGACTCGATTGACAGTTTATAAATTATTTTGGACTATGTTTTTTTGGGTGTATTGGCTGGAGATATTGCTTGGGGATACTCTGCAATCTTAAGTTTTCTTTCTGCAATCATTACCCTATTCAGTTAAATTTCAAGGCATTTTTGTTTTACTATTGGGACTGTGATTTTTATTAACCACTCAACATTAGAACTACGATTTTCATTACCCTTTTTCTATTTAGAACGTTGTACAGTTTTAATGTGTGACAGTAATATTTGGGACAATGTTATGATGCATATCAATACATTCATGTATTTATTCAATAGACTAAAACCAACGCCTTCCTGGTGGTATCGAATTACTATAGCTTTTAATTTGGTAGCAAATTTTTATACTAAACTATACACTGCAAATTGTTTCATACATTGACAGACGGTGTGTTAAGTTGTTGGATTAAGGAAAAAAAATCAATTGACTTTTTACTTGTCATCCTTGGCAGTTTTATTATAGAAAACTCGTACATTCAATCACAACAAAATTTTCAAAGTGTTTACCCTCATTTACTAATAGCGAATGAGCATTAATGGGTCACGATTTCACTTGTCATATGTGTTTACGAATTATATACTCATTGACATCGTCTTACCCACCATGATTCATGTGACTACCTGCATTTTCACTCTCTCACTCACTCATCAAACAAACAATAACAAGAGAGACATCCCTTCTTCACGCCAACCACTCCACTCAACACATACCATAACACGGGCAGTTCCATTCATGGATTTATTAATATTATCTACCTACGAGTCATTTATCAATGTTGTGTAATATTCTACACCTATGTTTTAGAATTTTACAACTCATTGTTCCATATCTTTATATAGCTACATTTCATATATATATAATTGTGTATCATATAGTGTTGCATTGTGTGGCTCTTTCTTATTTATGTTGTGTTACATATAGTTTTGTGTTTGTATGTCTCTCATTTATTTATGTTGTGTTACAACTATATGTACCTTTATTAACTCACAATGATACCCTAAATTCGATTTTTACCTAGCGATTTCTTGTACACTTTTGATTATTACACAATGATTTTGGATTTTTATTGGTTATACATTGATATATATACATTGATGATTACACAACAAAATAAATCGTTATTAAACATATTACAAAGATAGCAGTGATATCATATCTTAGACCACAATTAAATTGATAGATAGACTATTACAGATGGCAACAATCTTAATTAAGGATAGCAATTATATTCTTAATGTAGAAATCTAGTTTCAGTTTCAAAGGAATCGATTCATACTTATCTAACTTTGGGAATGGGAAGAATGACGCAACAAAAATTGTTTAGATAATAATAATTTAATATGTATGGATTGATTATCTAACTTTGGGAATGGGAAGAATGATGCAACAAATGTTTGTTTAGATAATAATAATTTAATATGTATGGATTGATTTTTTGTGCAAGGAATTTATTGGGTTGTGTGAAAGTCATAGTCATCTTGTCGACTTGTCGATTGGGTGCTAGGGTTAGTCATCAGTTGTTAGATAGTTAACTTGATCTCCTAACGTGATGTTTTGTCTTGTGTTGAGGGTCCCGTTATGTTGTTATGCCATGGTTGTTTACATGCCTAACATCGAGCGACTACAAGATTCTTGAGGAGGGGATCATTGCATGCCCTATTGGTTAGAGGCGAAGGATAAGTTGGTTGGTGTTGTGCTACCCATTGTGGGACTTGATCATTTTAGTTGTTGGTGTTTGGGTTGTAACGCATTCATGTGTTTGTTTACGCACCTTAGAGGTTATAGTACTGGTCATTGAGGTCGTTGTATCGGGTTGGGGATGTTTTCCCTTATCTTGTAGGCGTGTAATGTACCTCAAATTCACCATAAAAGAAAAGTTTCTATGACATAATTCAATTTTGTTTAAGCTTAGAATTTACGAGAAGGTAAGATTCATGTCTGTCCATAATGGCATTGTTACACCAGTCTAGTTTACTTCGAACAAAAAATCTTATGTGGATAAATTTTGTCCATAATTCTATCACTTCCCTTTACTCTCAAACTACTCCAACATACTTATATGTATATAGGAAATATCTAAACTTAGGTCGAAGGAACCTTTGAGGTTCAGAAAGTTAAAGCTTAGGTTTGTGCACGACTTTCATTAGATCAAAAGGATCTGAGCGCATAGAGTCTGACCTCTGAGAGGTCACGCAGGAGAGCAGTTGAAATGAACGGTGGATACAATTCAGGGAGAAGTACCGAAGTTGCGAGAGTCATTGGATCTTACAGAGCAGTGAGGAGATTAAGGTCGAGTGTCTTCCAACACTCTAAGGCATTGAATTTATGTATTTTGAAGTTTGAGGTTTGGAGCAGCAAGTGATTATGGAGTCGCTACATCGTGAACTCTCGGTTCGTGAAATCACACCAGCCGTCGGATCTAGAGCGCAGTGGCCTAAGAGCCGCTGGATCAAGATACGTGCACAGGGTTCAATCCCTAGGTAGTGCATAGGAAAAAGGATATGGACCATCAGATCTAGCACCAAGGTTCGATGGTCATCGGATCCAGAAAGAGGTGCAAGGGTTTTAATCCCTGGGAAGCCACACAAAAGGGTAGAATGGAAGACATAAACTATGAGGGAGAAGTGTCAATTTGTCGTGAGTCGTCGGATCCAGAAAAGGTGCGTGAGGTTTAAACCTCGTAACAATAGAAGGAAGAGGACTTGTCAAGTCCCGAAAGCATCGGGACCATCCATTTTGGAGGACAGGTGTCAAAGATCCAAGCCTACCATGGATTTGGACACTAGGAGTTCGAGGAGAAGGAGTCATGAGACAAGAAGTCTTGGGTCACGAAATTGTGAAATGATCGACACCGTTCCTCAAGGAGGACACGTGGCAAGTGGTCAAGGTTTGGAGAAAATCTCGAAAGGTTATGGGTTGTCGATCTAGTGGGATCGTGGTCGTCAGTTCAAGAGTATTCTAGACCATTGATCTCTCAAAGGGGATATTTTGGCATTTTGGGGTTTGGGAGTTTGAAGGACCTAGAATCGTTGCAGCCGGAATCACGAAATTGTGAATCGCAAAATCGCGTTTCGCAAAATGCCGAACACATTCAAGGGAATAAAACTAGGTCATAGAGTGGTGGTCACGTGTATGGAGGCTAAGGGGTGATCCAGAACCATTAATCCCTTTTCGTCATTTCGACGACCGAGAGTTGGAAGGACAAGAAGTCTAGGAGAGCTCACAAGAAAAAGTCTTGAAACCCTAAAACTTGAAATGTGTGCGTTGGTTCGGAACAGATAAGAGTGCCGAAAAGGGGGCGTGCGCGCAGATTTTCTCAAATGGAAATCAACCATCATCATGCATAGTTATTTTGACTCGATTCCTTCCTTGGATAAAATTTCGATTTTGCATACTTCTTATCTTTTGAATTCCAGAAACTTTACTAAGGTTTAGTGAGGATGTTGTTCTCTACTGTATTTCCGTATTTGTTGTCTGTACAGTCTGAAATTTTATGCATTTCATAGAATTTATTTATTTCCAAAGGCCCACATATTTTGAATCACATCTCAACAAAAAAAAATGGGGGGGCTCCAGAATATTAAATTGTTGTACAAGTATTAAGTAATTGTTGGAGCTCAGAAATGTCCTATTCTCATCCACCTTTCCTGACATTCTTCTTCACATTTCATCGCCCCATTAACCTTTCATGATATCATTTCCATAAATATACTTGGGTTTCACCTTATTGTTCTCCACTTTATTCATTTTAGTATTTAAAAGGTATTTGTGATGAAATGTTAGAAAATCAACATGTTTTCATATATATCTCAAATATGTGTGAGCTTTGTAATGTGTAGGAATATGTGATGGATTAATTCAAAGGAATTCTCAAATGCTTCCTCCACCATTTCAATATTTGAGGAGATAATTCAATCCCATTCCAAGGAGAAGATCATGGATATTTTGTTGGAATATCTTATCTAAGATATATGAGAGATATGTGTGAGGATTTAAAGGGATTATATTTTGTAATAATGGGAAATAGGTTGAGAGAATAGTGGATCAATAATAATGAGATGGTTATCTTATCTTCAAGGCTCTCATGTATAAAAGAGAGTGCTCTCTCTTCATGAGGGAAATTATATTATTCAATTAGGATGTAATTAGAATCAGAGTAGTCATTAGGATTCAAAAGAGAAAGGGATTCTTAGCTTTGATTCATATTCTTTCATTGTTATTCTTTCATGATTGTCATTTGATTATTGTTATGTAATTCAAGATAGATTTATTGTGTGAGCTCACATATGTTATTTGTCATTAACTCTTCACATGTTGTATTGCTTTTCCTTTATGCCATTTCCTGCTTTCCTATATTAGTTTCATTTCATTAATTTAGATTAGATTACTTCTACTTCAGTCCTGCATATATAGTGTCTGTGCTTTTAAAGCCTACGAACCTTGTATTGACAAATTAAATGGTTGGGAAAATACTACAACGGAATTAAACGACAATATTTCCGCCTAACATTTTGGCGCCATTGCCGGGGAAGCACGATGGATTGAGGTATTAGTTTCTTTTTCATTCCAATTTATGCAAGTGTGATTATACATGATCCTAACTCCAAGGTCACATAGAGGTAAGGAAATGTAGGGTAGTGTAAATTTCAATTCCTGCATGTGTTGGTAAGGGGTAATAGCAGCTACTTGAGTGGAGACTCCTTATGTTCTCCCTGCCAGCTCTAGAGTGTGAATTTCAATTCCTGCAAGCGTAATTAGGGTGTAAATTTCAATTTCCGCAAGATTAGTTTAAATTTTTGCAAGTATGATATACATGTGTTGGTTCTAGGGGTCTTAAAAACTGCTTCAATGGAGACTTCTCATGTTCTCCCTGACCAACTATCAGGAATGTTTTAATTTCTGCAACTGTGAAGAGTAATTTTTTTATGTTTTAGCAAGAGTGTTTTTTTTTAAGTTTTTCATTTTGATTTGGGTGTTGTAAGAATCCTTCTTTTTAACATGATTTAACAATGAGTGTCAGCTTGGAACTACTAACTCAGATCCTGGCAGACGTCGGGATCTCCTCTTCCTTGGAAGGGGAGATCTTGACAAGGATTAAAGAGTCAAATACTCCTCCAAGAATAGACGAAGATTTGACATCTGAAGACTCTTATGCTTTTGATGACGAACAATCATTTGAGTAGGAGATTGAGGAAGATGAAGAGGAGTTACAGCAAGATCTGAAAGAGGAAGAATGCACCTATGAAAGCATTATCGAGCAATGGTTCCAGGTGAGTACTCATTTAGATAAATTTCATTTTTATTTAGTCAGTTTTCCATTATAGCAACAAAATTCATTTATTCATGTAAATTTCTATCTTTCATTTGAAAAATTGCCACTGAACATATTGTTGTTAGTGTTGCGTGCTTGGCTCCACTGGAAATTTTCCTACACGTAACCAATTTTTAATTCTAATTATCATAGAGTAGGTAGGCCAATGAATAAAACAACGTTTTTTCTCTAATTTTTTTTTAGAATAAGTATGCTCTCCTCCGCGCTTTGAGCGATCGCGAGGATCAAAAAATAGGGATGATTTGGATTTCAAGAATGAATGTTTTAACATGCTTAACAATAAATCACAATAAAACCAATTTTACATGTTGTTATAGCATGCTAAAACAATGAAATTTTCACTGCATGCTGAAACAGTGAAATTTTTACATGTTGTTACAACATGCTGAAACAGTGAAATTTTTACATGTTGTTACAACATGCTGAAACAATGATTTTTTATTTTTATTTTTTTATTTTTTTACATCCCGAAATAATGACTCTGAGCTGAAACAGATCGTTGAAACTATGTGTCCCGCTGATTGAATTGCATTTTATCGCCTTCGTAAACCTGCAAATCAAACCCTGAACTCAGAACTGCAAATAAAACACAACCAAACATTAGAACTGGTCTGTGAATCCATGTGAATGATCTTTTGCACTCTTACAAACTGAAACTATAAATCCCATGTTGAAACACTGACCTCTATGCTAAAACTCATTGCATGATGCATCTTCTCATTTTCAACTTTTGATCTTGTTTGCTTCTGGTTTTAATTGCTGCCATTTGTTTGCCTTTCACCTCCAACCTGCAAACTTCTCACTAATTTGAGAGAATTTATCCTCTGACTACCATCCAAATCATTCATTCTTAAAACGACCAAAGAAGCATATTAAATATTCTAGGACGTTAGTGACAATTCTCAACCACTAGTTATTATGAAAATTTGATACAACTAAGAAAAATAAGTATGCAAGGGAAACATGTATAAAAATGTAGTCTATTTCTTTGATTTGTTGCATTTTCACTTATTTCTGCATAATATGTTTTTCGCAAATCTCACGGTTTTTATGCAGGATTAGTGCTAAATCTTTTTCAGGTTCAAAGACAAACAAATTGACGAAGTGATATTTTTTAGAACAACATGTTTGCTAGACAACTTGAAGGAGTTGTTACTAAACAGAAGTTGTTACACAACATGATGTTTGTTGTTACACAACAACAACTTGCTATCACACAGAAACTTTTTACGCATCCTGATATTTGTTGTTAGACGACACACATTCCCAAAAACACCATTTTTATTTATGACTTCTTGCCTCACATTACTCATTCAAACCATATTGGTGATCCATGTTTTGAAGCCTATCTTCCATTTCCTTATCCTTCACGAATTCACACACGCCTATCTTTCTGAGTTGCATACATCTCTTTAGCTTTTTCAGTCAGTTTTCCTTGTCAATAAAACTATCCAGCTCCCTTTCCATGATTACATTTCCTTGTTTTCCTTGCCCTGCTAATCCACACTCCCTGACCATGAGTTCTTTCCATTTATAGTCCTACCAAATATTTTTATACAAACTTGCGTTAACGGATGTGGGATTCCTTAAAGCCCACCTTTCAACAATCTTTCCCCATCGACCTCAACACCTTATCTGGGATATAGAATAGAGTCCATTTTGAGTACCTAGAGGCTTGCATGCCTTAATGGAAAGTTCTCTCGCTGACAATCATGGAAATACATCAATGTCCCTTGATCGTCATATCTTGCAAGTGGCTCGACATCAACTCATTAATTCGCACTTCGCCAGATGTACTTGGGTACCTTGGAACTCATTGACATCAATGTTGAGTTGCCTCACATTGGTTAACGACACTCATCATTGGTCAGTAATCCAATGACTTTTTTTCATGCTCTACGTCGACACATTCATTTGCATGATTAGAATTGTACGATTAGGTTTCGCAGCGGGTGAAGACTATACACTTTTCATGACTCTATCAATAGTTACATCAGCATGACTATGGCTCTCTGAGAGTACTACAGTTTCACTTTCATACTTTCTCTTTTCCATGGTGCATTTAGCAACAGTTCAGATCCCTCCACTTCACATTCTATGATCCAGTAGACAACAGTCACAGCTACAGCAACAATCACTTCCCATATGATCTTATAGCAATGACATCTTCCATGATCTAGTAGCCGCATCAACCATATTCCTATTTCATAGTTCATCAACATTTTGGGTAAGTGGAGGTATGTTATTTTCTACACTGTAATCATGTAATTCCTCAAACTACTAGCAATGAATAATTTGAAAAATTCCCTGATCCAGTTCACTTTCCTTTTCACTTCTACGACTTATGCCATGTTGCATGAGGACATGCAAGAAGTTAAGTTGGGGGTTAGGAGACCTTATTCACTATCATCACTCCATTTTTCCATGACCATCATTCCATTTTTTCGTCTCATTTACGAGTTATCAACCTTTTTTTTCCAACATTTCTTTTCCAATGATACTTTGTTGCACTTTACTTCATAAGAACTGATATACATATTGGCATGATTCACACATATACAAAAAAAAAAAAGGGCTTTCTTATACTCAGTGATGTTTCCCTTATGCACATTGATAGCATACATTTTCCAGTAAAAATATGGGTAAATTATTATCATAACAACAAGAGAACAAATAACGAAATGAATGTTGTTAACACAAGAACCAACATTCTTTATATTCATGGTTGTCACACAAGAACCAACCATAAGAAAATATCAGTTGTTACTGGAAACTAAAAATATCGGTAAATTATTATCATAACAGCAAGAGAACAAGTAATGAAATGAATGTTGTTAACACAAGAACCAACATTCTTTATATTCATGGTTCTCACACAAGAACCAACCATAAGAAAATGTCAGTTGTTACTCATGTAAATCCCATCCTGGGAAACATTTATTATCATCAATCAAAGCCAACATTCAGATGCCAAAATTTATTGAGAAGATCCATACATGGTTGCATGAGGACATGAAACAAGTTAAGTTGGGGGGTATGTTGGAGGTCAGAAATGTCCTATTCTCATCCACCTTTCCCGTCATCCTTCTTCACATTTCATTGCCCCATTAACCTTTCATGATATCATTTCCATAAATATATTTGGGTTTCACCTTATTGTTCTCCACTTTATTCATTTCAGTATTTAAAAGGAATTTGTGATTAAATGTTAGAAAATCAACATGTTTTCATAGATATCTCAAATATGTGTGAGCTTTGTAATGTGTGGGAATATGTGAAGGATTAATTCAAAGGACTTCTCAAATACTTCCTCCACTATTTCAATATTTGAGGAGATAATTCAATCCCATTCCAAGGATAAGATCATGGAGATTTGGTTGGAATATATTATCTAAGATATATGAAAAACACGTGTGAGGATTTAAAGGGATTATATTTTGTAATAATGGGAAATAAGTTGAGAGAATAGTGGATATGTAATAATGAGATGGTTATATTATCTTCAAGGCTCTCATGTATAAAAGAGAGTTCTCTCTCTTCATGAGGGAAATTAGATTATTCAATTAGGATCTAATTAGAACCAGAGTAGTCATTAGGATTCAAAAGAGAAAGGGATTCTTAGCTTTGATTCATATTCTTTCATTGTTATGCTTTCATGATTGTCATTTGATTATTGTTATATAATTCAAGATAGATTTATTGTGTGAGATCACATATGTTATTTGTCGTTAACTCTTCACATGTTATATTTCTTTTCCTTTATGCAATTTCCTGCTTTCCTAGATTAATGTTTCCTACTTTCCTAGATTAGTTTCATTTCAACAATTTAGATTAGATTACTTCTACTTCAGTTCTTCATATATAGTGTGTGTGCTTCGTAAGCCTGTGAACCTCGGATTGACAAATTAAATGGTTGGGAAAATACAATAACGAAATTAAAAGACAATATTTCTGCCTAACAGTAATATACAAATGTATGCATATAATCCTATTAAATGTGTATCCTGGTCATGCATTGATACTTTAGTAATGTTATTACATTGTATATCTTATTACAAAAATACACGAATACTCAATCATTGTCGTTCTTGTTTATACATCGACATTTCTTAGATCATTATCATCATCTAAGGGAACCTATACAGAGCAATACAAAAAAAGAAGGGAGTCTGAGATTATCAAAGTAATCAGTTCTGCACATTTAATTATGATTTTAATTGCAAGGTTAGATCTTCATGACTGCTAGAATAGTAGGCATTTTGAATGTTTGCTATGTGCGCATATAAAGGTGTATATTATCAATCTTACTGTAGGGAATTCTCTTTAACTCTACATTAACATCTGTACTTATTTCCACCTATAAGTATGTACAGACACATAGCTTTCTAAATATATATATATATATATATAACGATTCACTGTCATAGGTATAGTTTCATCTTGATTCTGGTTTAATAATTGGAAAACTCAGTTATGTGCTATGGTCCTGCATCTTTACCTAAAGAAATATAAACATGCAAGTATATCTACCTAACTTGTGTCTCATTCTTACACACCAGTGTTACACATTATTTTCATCATCCATATGACCGTTAATGATGCAAACCTATTTGTTGCCTTCAGAGGGGTCAGTGGCCTGAGTTCCTAAAGAGAGAAGGGAGAAGAACTTTTC
>JZKD02S1749044.1:43257-57145 GCA_000966675.3 Picea glauca | reverse complement strand
AGACTCTCTAAACATGAAAAACCCATGAGTTTTCTTTCTTTGGACTCGTTAAATAAACATCGAAAGACCCGCAATGGGACCGAACCACTCCTTCCTAGGGTTTGTTAAACATACTTCAAAGGACTCATCCGAAGGATGAGATTACATCAAAAAGCATATGTTATATTTCTCAAGATTTTGTAAAAATAAATAGGTACTCGCCAGAAATGGTGGGGGGAAAATTGGGAAATAATTGTATCTAAACCTGTATTCCATGGAAGAGTTACTTTTGAACATGACACCCTTTCACTCACCTTGTTTCTAGGTTGGAAAATCCACTTGTATCCTGATCACACTCCTATAAGATTACAAATTGGTCTTTGATCCCTATTGTTGATTCAGTATTTCCAAGATAGTTGTCATGTCGTCAATATGTTCAAAAATGAAGTTCAACCCGAAAAGCCTTCTGTTGCGTCGGCCATTTCTACAGTCTTTAAGCCTTCTATTGCATCGTCCATCCCTGAGTCAGTCCTAAATCACTTGTTACTCTAATCTACGTCAAATCTTGCTACTTGTTTCATGTCATTGATGTGGGATACATTAAGGCCCTGTTGTGACGAGTCTTTTCCTGTCGAATTCAACTCATTATCCAGGAATTAGACTTAGAAACCAATTGGTACCTTGGAACTTGCATGCCTCAATGGCTGGTTTCCTCGCTTTCGATAATGGGTTTTCATTATTGACCCCTGATCGGGAGATTCTGTCGAGTGTTCGAATTGAGCTCATTAATTCACATTCGTTGGATTGTACTAGTGTACCTTGGGATTCATTGACATTAATGGTGATTTCCCTCGCACTTGTTAATGGTATACACTAATGACTGGTAATCAAGTGGTTTCTACCATGTTCAACTTCGAAACATGTATTCGCATGGTTAGATTCGTACTATAGAGTGGTGGAGATGAAGACCCTGGATCTTTTCTGACAGATTCAGGTTGTGTTGGAGTATATTCAGTTTGTATTGTTGCATAGATACACATTGTATGTCTAGTAGATATTTTCAAATTTGAGTCTTTAACACATAGATCCACAGTGTCTTTTTGGTGGCTATGTTCATATTTGAGTCATATCGGCATGGGTCCACAGTGTATGTTTGGTGTCCATGACTTGTCTTACTTGACATGGATCTTCACATGTCGACATTTATGCTTTGAGTCATTTGTATTCTAAGTATGGGAATGCCTACCTTAGTGATGATTGTACTGTATTTCCTTGTTTGTTGGCAAGTTTTCGACTTACTGTTCCTTGTTCTCTATACACACTCGACAAAGTATTTCAGCTATCTCTCTGTTCTAACTTCATACTTTGGGGGGCTCTCTGTTACACATTATTTTCGTCATCCCTATGACTGTTAATGATGTAAACCTATTTTTTTCCTTCAGAGGGGTCAGTGGCCTGAGTTCCTGAAGAGAGAAGGGAGAAGAACTTTTTCTAAGAAAAGAAGTTGCATTTTCCCTTGTAAAAACCCTGTAAGAAAGGAAGTTCGCAGGTTTCTATATAGGCAGGGTGCAAGAATGCCTAATTCTCGTAGGTTGCACCATAGCTAGGGTGCGAGATGTCCGCAGGTTTCTCTATAGGAAGGGTGTGAGAATTCTTACACATGGGAAAAACAAGTATTTTCTCAAATATTCTAGAAGGAGAAACTTCTATGGTGAGGTGGCATCCGAATGGTTTGGATCTTACTCGCTTTCATGATTTAGTGGGATCATCCTAACCTCCTCACCTTATCCTCTTCAACTTATGGAGAGGTGTTCTCATGGAGAAAGTTAGCTTTGGTTAGCTTTGGAGCTTTTGTTGGCTTGGAATTATCAGCTTGGTTGGAGTGGCTTTGAGATTTTCTTTGTCAAGATAGATTGTGAGTAGCTATCAGATCCATGGTCTCATAATCATTGGAGCAAGAAGTGTGGGGGGAATGAAGGACAGTTGGAAGGGACCTTACGACATCAAGGCCATGGTTGTAATCTCTCTTTCACATTTAATATGATACAGTAATATGATTCTTTCCTATAAAGCTTGTTGTGTTTTATTGTATGATTCCTTGATCACATACATAAGTTTAAATTGAGTTTATGCTATTGCTATCACTTTGGTTGGCTGCATTCTTTTGTAGGATCATCATTGTATGAGCATTGGAATGGAGCTAGGATGGTGATGGAGAGAGGAAACAACATTTAAATGGTATCTCACCCATCCGACTTTAGTTAGTAAATTCAATATTTAAAACTTAAGAAAAGTGATATGTTCTGGTGTGTTTTGTTCTAGATCTATGTAGATCTAGGGAGATCAGTTAGTGTCGGCACCTACCGATTAGTCCGATAACAACCAGTAGATTACACATCAAAGCATAGTTAACCCAAAGGATCCCATTTTTTTCTCTACGGTTTATGCCATTAAATAATAGTCTAATTATGAAATTTTGAATACTTAAAGGTGTATGACCTCATGGCAAGCATAACTCTTAAAAAAAATCACGCTAAAATCTTCTTAACTAGTTTAATACTTTCATATACAATAATTTATGTACTTGTCATGCCCTATACATAGTGACTTGTAATATGACCTATTATTTCTATTTTACCTCTATCTGGGATGAAGATCCTCCATCGTTTCTACTAGTCCATTCATTACATCATTAGAGTTGTTCCTAGAAAAAAATAATTCCTACTATGTTCCTACAATTTTTCCTATTACATAAATGGATTATGACACGACAGATTTCTCCCATTGAAGTAATTCAATACAGAATTAACATTTACATATCACCAGTATAAATTATTATTTAAAATAGAGAAGGAGTAGATCAACATATCTAAACCAGTTTGCGGGAAGGCAAAGGGAACAACCACGTTCCTCCTAACCATAGAATAGGCAACAAAAATTTCTGACCCAATTCACCCCCTAGCCTGACCATGAATCCATGAGGGTGAATTTGGAAGACTCCTCCTTAGCAATGTCCACAATTCCAACATTTATCCTCTTGCCTCACACTTACTCAGTAGTGCTCATAACAGCAAGGAAAATCCATAGTCTCTTTTCATCGCATACTTGGCAACATCCTGCCTCCTCACATATGCTATTTATATATTTTGCCCAGGTCTTTTTCCCTCCCTTGGGAATTTTCACATCTTTCTAAATCCTTGATTTTCATGGGCTACCAATGTCCAAATCATTGATTTTTCACTTGTAACAATCAACCTAGTGGTAGTTCCAACATGTTCCCCTATCATGGAGTCATGGTCAGTTAAATTCAACATGGTTGTTCCATTTCTCCTCCTGCAGTCAATATAAAATATTTTGTTTTCATACAAGTGTCATAGTCAAATAGTTAGTTGGGCCAAATCAGGTTTCTTCCCAATAGTCAAGTTATTTAATTACAATTATTAAATTCAAAATTCAAAATTGCCATAAATGGAAAAAAATTTCCAAATTCGAATTTACTAAAAACGAAATAAATTTCCAATGAATTTAAATTTTAAAAATATTTTATTTTTTGGGATATCACATCCTTTCCCCCTTCAGTAAAACACTTTCCTCAATATTCATTCTTCTCTTAGAATGGGGTTAGATGAGATTTCTGCAAATCTCCCCGCAACTCCCAAGTGGCCTCCTCAGGACTAAAGTGCTTAGATTACACCTTTACCTGAGCGACAGCTTTGTTCCGTAGTGTTATTTCTCTCTGGTCCAAAATGCACAAGGGTTCTACCTAAAACTCACCTTTGGGTTCCACCTGAACCAAGTTCCAATCAATCATATGAGTAGGGTCATGAATATACTTTTTCAACAAAGAAACATGAAATAAATTATGAATTCTTAGATCAGCTGGAATTCCAAGTTGATATGTTACGGGTCCAATTCGAGCTAGTATCTCGAAGGGCCCACAAAAACTGGGTGCCATCTTCGCACAATTCCCTAACTTCAGTGAGGTTTTTTTATCTTTGATCTTCAAGTAAACATGGTCTCTCACTTGAAATTCCAAGTGTCTATTTTTCTGATCTGCATAACTCTTTTGTCTGTCCTGTGCTTCTTTCAAGTTATGTTGTACCTTTCTTACCATGTTCTCCATTTCTTGGAGCATCTCTGGTCCAACCATGAGTCTGTCAGGCAGGTTATCGCAGCTAATTGGAGTTGTACACTTTCTTCCATACATTATTTCGAAAGGGCTCAACTTAGCCGAAGTTTGGTACCCATTGTTATATGCAAATTCTACCAAGTGCAGGTAGTCTTCCCACTTGCTCGGTTTTGTTCTTATGTACATGTGAAGCATATCCTCTATGATCTAGTTTGTCCTTTCGGTTTGTCCATCCATTTTTGGATGATAGCTCGTACTAAAGTTCAAGTTAGTGTTTAGTCCTGCAAACAATTCCTTCCAAAAAGAGGATGTAAATTTTACGTCTCTATCTGAAACCACCATTTTAGGAATACCATGCAGTCTAGAAATTTATTTCATGAATATTTCAACAAGGTTTATATCTTTAAAAGTAGATTTTACAGGAATAAAGTGTGTAGACTTACAGAGTTTATCAATTTCAACCATGATAGAATCATTTTGTTTCTGATTTTTAGGAAAATTGGTTATAAAGTCTAGTGATATAGTCTCCCATTTCCATTCTAGTAGTGGCAATGGCTATAATAAGTCAGCTAGGTCCTGGTGCTCAGCCTTAACCTACTTACAATCTTGGCACCTAGCCAAGTACTCTATTGTTTCTCCCTTCATATTAGGCCAGTAAAATAGTTTTCTGACTGATGTTATCATTTTCTGGTAACCTGGATGGCCATAATACAATTCTTATGCACTTCCTCTAAAACAATTAATTTTAACTCTGTTGAATCTGGTATGTAAAGTCTATTTTTAAATCATAATAGTCCCTTCTTGTCGAGACTTAGATCTGGTTTCTCTAAGTTTGTGATACAATTTTGAAATTCTTCCATGACCTTAGTGTAATTTCTATCGTTACTACTTGTCATCCTTATTCTGTGTTCGAGATCGCTTTCTGCCCTGCTAATATTTATCTCAAATAACCCATGGACTCTTTTACTTAAAGCGTCTACTACTTTATTTTCCTTACCCTTGATATGTCTGACCTCGAAGTCGAATTCACTCAGGAAGGCTAGCCACCTTGATTGTCTTGCATTAAGGTTTGGTTGGTTAAACAGATATCTCACCCCGCTATTATCCGTCAATAGTAGGAATTTTCTACCCATTATATAGTGTCGCCACATTTTTAAGGCATGTATTACTGTTGTCAATTCTAAGTCATGAGTGACATAATTTCGCTAATTTTCTTTTAATTTTCAAGACTCGTAACAAATCACGTGCCCTTATTGACTTAGAACACCACCTAGTCCCTCTTTACTTGCATCAACAAATACTATGAAGTATTTATCTAGGTCTGCTACCTTCAAAATGGGCACCGATGTTAATAATTCTTTCATCTTGTTAAAACTGTCTTGACACTTTTGCGACCAGTTAAACTTGGTCCCTTTATTTTGTAATGGCGTGATAGGGTAAGCTATCTTGGTAAACCCTTCTATAAATCTACGATAATATCCAGTGATTCCCATGAATGACCAGATATCTACCACATCCTTAGGTACTGGCCATTCCATTATGTATTTTATATTTTCCGAGTATACAACAATACCTTCTGAGGAAATGGCATGTCCTAAATATTGTATTTCTTTTTTATAAAAGTCACATTTGTCGAATTTTATGTATAGTTTGTGTTTCCTTAATGTTTGCAGAACTATTCTTAAGTGTTCATCATGTTCCTCCTCTATTTTAGAATAGACCAAAATATCGTCAATAAATACTACTACGAACTTGTCTGAGTACTGACTAAAAATGTTGTTCATCAAGCACATAAATGTGGTTGGTGCGTTAGTGAGTCCGAAAGGTTTGACTACAAACTCGTAGTGTCCATATCTTATTCGAAAATTTGTTTTGTTTATGTCCTCATCCTTTATCCTAACTTGATGATAACCGTATCGTAAATCCAATTTTGAAAAGATCTTGGCCCCACCAACTTGATCGAGCAGATCATTTATCCTTGGTAAGGGTTATTTTTTATTAATGGTCATTTTGTTCAGTCGTATATAATCAATACATAGTCTTAGAGTACCATCATTCTTTTTCACAAAGAGGACTGGTGCTCCCCATGGTGAGACACTCGGTCTGATATACTCTTTGTGCAACAATTCCTGTAATTGTATTTTTAATTCTATCAGTTCTGGTAGACTCATTCGGTAGGGTGCTTTTGAGATAGGGGCTTATCCAGGTAGTAAGTCTATGGAGAAATCTATTTCCCTTCTAGGAAGTAATTCTGGTGTCTCATCCACAAACATGTCTCTAAATTCACGTAGGACATCAAAGTCTTCTAACTTGGGATTATTTTCTTTTCCTAATAGATTCATCACTTGGATGGCGTAAACTTGACATCCCTTTCTAATACATTTCTTGAGTTTCATTGCTAAAACTTGTCTGACTGATACAGGTTCTGGTATGCCTTGGGTTGTTCTAACAGTGCCAAAATTATCTTTATAGCTAAGTATCTTTGTATAACAATCTAGTACTTCTTTGTGTTGTTCCAACCAATCCATCCCGATAGTAATATCATAAGATCCTAGTGGTAGGATGTTCAGATTGGTCCTTATCTTTTGACCATCTAATATGAACTCAAGATCATAAATAAAGTCAACTAATTTCCTTTTAGTACCTATTTCTAGTTGCACAAGCCATGATTTTGCATGCTTCAGTTTCTTAAGTTTATTTGACTCTACTACATCGGAAGTAATATAACTTAACGTAGCTCCAGTGTAAATTAAAATAGAAATTCGAGTGTCATTGATTTCAACTTCGATTTCTACCACCGAGGACTAGTGGTCAGCTTGTCGACCATCTACGGCTACATTTATCTGATGCAGAATTCTGCCCACGTCTCCCAGTGTCGAGGCTTCCTGCAAATTGTGAACAACAATTTTGTTTTCTGCAATTAAACATGGACAGTTCCTCCTTAGATGAGGCTCTCCACACTCCCAACACTTTAATGGCTCGTGCGATTTGTCCCCAAACTTCTTGGTTCCCAGGTTTATTGCTACCTTACGTATTCAGATGATTGGAGTGAAAATCCTTCCTTGGGAAACTTTTTGCTGCATTCCAATAAGGAGTTGGTCGGTATCCCTTCTTTTGTTGATTCATTCGATCTTGCTTCTTATCCTTCCAGGTATTGGGAAACTCTACTTTCTATTTATACTGATCATAACACATTTGTTCTTTCCTGAATACCTCACTCAAGGATTTGGGGCTGTCAAACTCAATTCTGTCCCAGTAGGCCTATGATAAATAGCTTAAGAATCGCTATATTTTTACCTTATCCTCCCGAATGTACAGTACAAACCTTAGTAGTTCTAGAAATTTATTTATAAGGTCCTCCATCATCATATGTCTGAGTCGTAACTCGTAAAATTATTTCATCTTCCTTTCATAATATCTTTCAGAAAGGTATTGTTTCTTGAAATACTTCTTAAATTCAGACCATTCCAACTGTTTCTCCTTTATGCCCTTGGCCAATTTCAGGTCCTTTCACCAAATGCTGGCCTTCCCCTTCATATTGTAGATGTCCATATTGACCTTCATGTTGCTGGAATATTTGTAGATCTGGAAGTATTTTTTTATGTCCAACAACCATGCCTCATATTCTTCTCCTATCTTAGATTCTCCATCAAAGGTAGTTGGTTTAATGTTTTTAAATTCTCCTTCAAGGTGATCTACTTGTTTTCTTTTTCTATCTGGTATAGTTTTGTCCTCGGCTAAAGGTGTCCCTTCAAACGAACTGTCTCCATTTTTTGTTTCTGGTACATAATTCTTGGAGGCCCTTTTGTTGACTTCTTCGTCATGGTTATTGTCTTTTGGGATTTTCTTGGTTACTATACTACGCAGTACGACTTCATTTATCTCTTGCTCTTCCTGTTGTGCTTTCTTCAATTTTTCATTGTCGGCCTTGAAATCCTCTAGTTCAACAATAAGATTCATCATTGTTTCCAACACCTCCGTGCGTGAGCTTCCATCATTGTTCTGTCTTGGATATCCTAGAGGTTCTTGCTGCAGATTTCCTTCCATCCTGATTTCTGCACCCTCCTGAGCTGCCATAATTTGCAAAAAACATAAAGGGATTTATGTTTGAACCATAAGATTTATTAGTTTTTCATACGTCAGAATGTATACTAAGTAGCTAATGTGGCCCTGTTCAAGCCCAATGTTGTAGCTTTTTCTCTGATACCATATGTAATGTACCTCAAATTCACCATAAAAAAAATTTCTATGACATAATTAAATTTCATTTAAGCTTAGAATTTATGAGAAGGTAAGATTCATTTATGTCCATAATGACATTATTACACTAGTCTAGTTTACTTCGAACAGAAAAGCTTATGTGGATAAATTATGTTCATAATTCTATCACTGCCCTTAACTCTCAAACTACTCCAACATACTTATATGTATATAGGAAATATATAAAATTAGGTCAAAGTAACCTTTTAGGTTCAAAGAGTTAAAGATTAGGGTTGTGCACAACTGTTGTTAGATCAAAAGGATTTGGGCGCACAGAGTTTAACCTCTGAGAGGTCACGTAGGAGAGAAACTGAAATGAACGGTGGAGACACTTTGGGGAGAAGTACTGAAGTTGCGAGAGTCATTGGATCTTGCAGAGAAGCACCGAGATTAAGGTCAAGTGTCTTCCAACACTCTAAGGCGTTGAATTTCGCTATTTCAGAATTTGGGGTTTGGAGTGGTAGGTGATTATGGAGAAATTGCATTGTGAACTCCTGGTTCATGAAATAGCGCCATGTAACGACCCTGCTTAAATAAATGTAAAGGATTATTAATTATAATTAAATTGATAATCTAATTGTCCTAAGATGTTAGCCAAACAATAATTGTTTCCTGTATAATATTAACTAAATTAATTATCATTAATTATTTGTTCATAATTGTCAATGGTTATTTAATTATTAATCAACTCTTTAATTATGTGAGTAAAGAATTAATAGGGTTGATAATTTAATTTATTAAAAATTACGTATATGAGTGGGATAAAAAACATAAAATAAAGGATAAGAAGAATTAAATAAATGGGATAAGATATTAGGTAGGGAGTAAATGAACGGAAGTCGGTCAAGGAGGGATAAGGGGGGAAAGGAGTTGGAGGAGAGAGGATTCGAGAGGAGTTGGACGAGATATTATTTGAGGGGAGTTGGCCATGGATTTTGGGGAGCTCTGAGTATTGCATAGAGGGAGGTGAAATTTTGTGAGTGGCATTGACACAGTGGACCGGAGTTGCTGGGGGTTTTGGGCACGGAGGGCCAGGATATCTGTTGATATCCTGAGGCTAGGGAGCTACCTAGTCGACAGGGAGGACGGTTTTGGGTAGTGTTTTCCAGAAGCGGGAAGGAAGAAAGCGGTGGGAAAACACAGGTTGATAGCTTCAGGTCCAGGTATTTACCAAGAATTATGCATTGTTTTGTATAAAAGAAATTGTTATTAAATTTTATTATTATGATGAATTTGATTGTGAATGTGTTAATGAAGTAACTTTTAAATTTGACTGTTGTGTTGTAATTCAATGGTTGTTTAAATTAATTCATCCATTACAAATGGTATCAGAGCCGTAGTTGAAACACTGAAGCCTTAAGGGCCAAAGTCACTCTACCTAACCTGCAAACCAAACCGGAAATTTTAAAACTAATATAAAAATAAATGCATTATAAATTTACCAAAGTAAAACTATAAATAAGTTTCAATTTGCTTCCTTTCTTTACACATTTGATTTATCTTTTCACTTGCTAATTTACATTTGGCATCATTTTACAAAATTCCCCTTTCCTAAATTTTACAAAATAACATTTAACTAATTTTGTTAACGTTCCACTCCCTAATATTAGCACCAAAGATGGGATAATTTATCATCCACAATTAATGTGAATTGAGAAATAACCTAAGAAATTAGGCGTTAGGTATGGAGATGTATTGAAATTTGTTAATATATGATTTTTAAATGCTTGATAATGTATCTCATGCCTACCCCAGGGACATAGTCCTTCTTCAGCTAAAGCAAGATTTGATCAAAATTGAAATCATTACAAGGTGAATGGGGCTATAATTATTTACTCGTGCCCTCATTCTGAACAGCTCGGTTTTCAACTTGTAAAGTTTCTGAGGGGCTTGCCCACAGACAAGGGTTCCATTAGTGTTTTTAAACTATACTCGTGCCCTCATTTTGAGCAGCTCGGTTTTCAACTTGAAAAGTTTATTTACTCGTGCCCTCATTCTGAGCATCTCAATTTTCAACTTGAAAAGTTTCTGAGGGGCCTGCCTGCAGACAAGGGTTGCATTAGTGTTTTTAAACTATAATCACTCTCGAAACCATTTTAATTCATGTGTGATTGTTTTAAATTTAACATGTACACATTAAAACAAATTTAACGGATTTCAAACAATCACATTAAAACATCTAGTAATTCTAAATTAAATCCATTAAATTACTGTTTGTTGAAATGCGTATAAGTTTTAATGCGTAAAGGTTTAATGCTTAGGGGTTTAATGTGTAGAGGTTTAATAGGGATTTGAACAATTATCATCATATCAAGCTATGACCGTCATCAAACTCAAAAAAAAAAGCGCTAGATTTCAACTGATCGGGTACCAGATCATGGAAAACAATACAGTAGAAAAAGCAATTCCTGGCAAAGAAAGCAAGAAAAATGATCTAGCAAAAGACAAAAAAAGGGATAGGTTATGGGAGTTCGTAGAAGGTTTGAAACAACTTTGTATATCTACCGATGTAGTGCAGCAGGCAAGTGAAATAAGTGGCCTCAACAGAATGTAGTTGGAAGAAGAGATGCACCTATTGTAATAGCTTGGTAGATTTGAGCCTTGCTCAAGATAAAACTGTAACAATAGAAAATCCAAGCAAAATTTGAATAATGCAAGACAATGATACTCAAGAAACAAAAAAAAAAATAACTAAGGATAACCCCCAATTAACAAAACCAAGCGCCTGTAAAGGGTAAGTTTATGTAGGTTCATATTAAGAATCAGACTATACAGTAGTAGACAGTGCACCTTATTCATGCCTTAGAACCGAGCCGATGCTGCCAGATGCAGGATAGGAGCTCACAATGATTTGTTCATATGATGATGATTTAATTGTGTAGTGTTCATATTCTTTGAACTTTTTTTGTCGGGGATCGTAGATTGATAATAGGTAGGACAAATACTTTTGTTTAGGTTAAAATGGATAACCTTTGAATCTGGCTCCCAATTAAGTACCAATTTTGTTCTGAAGTTTTAACATACTGAGAGCATATATCATTAGAAAAAAAAAAAAAATTAAATCCAATAGCAGCAACTCGTTGCTCTCTTGGGAGCAACAATAAAGTACACCAGGGACTATATTGATCAATTTACTATTTGAAATGAAGATTCAACTTTCACACATATAAAATTGAGAAAGAAGTACAATATGACTATAGAGATTACCCGAAGTCTAGAAACCTCTCCCAGTTGCATGTCCAAAACACCCTCATCCCAACCTTTGATAACTTTCCCCTGCCCTATCATGAATGTGAAAGGCTTCTGTCCTGGATCTTTTTTGCTCCAAAATTTCTGAGACAGATCCTCATTCTTACCGTAGCCTGTGCAATGGACAATCACGCTTTGCCCAGGACGCGGCTTCGGGCCATTGTCGGGCCTTAAAATATCCTTCTCCACTCCCATCCTCCTTCTCTCTCGATAAAACCAATTAGTTCTGTGTTCAAATGAATTTGTGTTAATTCTAGCTCAGGAATCATTGAAACCCAACCTAACTCAGAGAGCGTGGCCATTATTTTCAAAAATTCACCACAATAAACGAATATCGGTAGCTCGTCTCAATGTTGAACTATTGTTGAGCAAAGGGCACATGGGCCGCATGCAAGCCCCACATTGTCGACTTGGGAGTCTTGGGGCAAGTGGGCGGCATGCGATCCCCACATTGCCAATACACGTTTTTTTATTATTTTATTTTATTTTTTATTTTATTTAATTTAAAAATTAGTTTAATTATAAATTCAATCATAAATATTATATTGTATTTATTTATAAAATTTTCTTTATGTATATATTTTTTTAATTAGTGTTAAATTTTAATATATATATATATATGATTTTAAATCATGATATAATAAAGTTTAAAAAAAAAAATCAAAGATTCAAATAAAATATTAGTAATATAGGGCTAAGTATAAATTTAAATGGAGTTCGTGGGATTTGAACCCCAAACCTCTCCATCGTGCAAAGATTTGACAATGGCCGCCCTACCAACGCGCCATGCATTGTTTCTTTTACAAATAATTTCACATTTAAATACTTAAATTGTCATACCCAATACCACATGCCAAGCTATCAAGCGCCAATGACATAAATAGAGGAGCCCACAAAGGGACGTATGTGCTCAACGCGACGTCTTAAGAAGAACACCAACGCCTAAGGATACATAGCGCTGGTGAATGTCGAAACGTGGCTGGCTGTTGTGGACGATTATTCAGTTGCCACAGTTTAATCCTATTTAATCATTAAACGTGGTAATTATATAACTTTACAACAAATTTTTTTTATGTGATAGGTAAATGTTAAAAAGTAAACATGTTAACGGATGCCCTGATAAATGAAAGAAAGTTATGAACAATAAATCTAACCCATTGATTTTGGAGGACGACTAATAATATGTCGACATCTTCAATGCATAGCCATCAGATAATGGTTTAAGGTTAAGTAAGATTTAAAATATCATTGATTGTGCCCATTGTCAATAGGTGTACACATATTGGCGTAAATTAATAAACACAAGGTCGGAAGTCATTTTTAATCAAGTTGTAAGCGTAAATTAAAAGGGCTCAGACTAGGACAAGTGGGAAGGAGGCGACATATGCACTATGAGAGTAAGCCTAGGAAGTGGCGAGTAAGGCGCAAATCTAGCATTGCTACAGGGAAAAGGAACCAATAGTTATTTTCGTAGGGGCGAGAAACCAAGATTAGATGCTTAAACCTAACCCTAACCTAGCCAATCCCCTATTGGAGTAACGTCTGTTTACAGACAAGTAAAGAAAACTTACGCCTAACCCTGTTTCTAGTTTGAGTAGCACCAATTTGAAACATCCTGGAACTCACCCTGACAACTTGGGTTGATGCAGGTCAAAGCATATAGGATGGTCAGGACTCGAGGGAATCGAGGCAGAGTAGCGTCGTCGCAAGCACCGCCAGCACCACCACCACCATCGCCCGAACTAGCCCTCATACTACGCTCGTTGGAAGCCATCAACGAGACTTTAAAGGAGCGACAACCGGCAGGGAATAAAGTGGAACCTCCATCGTCTGGAACCGGTAATCCAGAAGCATCAAGGGATTCAGGGGGAGGACCTCCACCTGAAGACATCACGCGGGAATTGTAGAAGATCAAACTTCCGTAGTTTGTCAGGGGTCGCGCCAGCAAACGCACGGAAGCCTCGTTGGAAGGCATGACCAAGTGTTTTTCCTTAAGGGACTATGTGTCCAATTCAAAGGTGAAGATCGCCATTTTTCAGTTAAGGAACAACGCCTTGAACTGGTGGGGTAACTTGGAAAGACAACTGCACCTTACCCCAGACATAGTATCTTGCAAACTTTTCGAGGAGAGGTTCTGGACAAAATATCTACTGGCGTACTACGAGGAACAACAGGTTGGGGCATTTCATGCCTTAGTACAGGGAAACAAAAATGTAGAAGAATATGAGATCAGGTTTATGGAACTGGTCAAATATGTGTCGTATATGGATA
>JZKD02S1749044.1:24548-38071 GCA_000966675.3 Picea glauca | reverse complement strand
ATTATGTGAGTAAAGAATTAATAGGGTTGATAATTTAATTTATTAAAACTTACGTATATGAGTGGGATAAAAAACATTAAATAAAGGATAAGAAGCATTAAATAAAGGATAAGAATCATTAAATAAAGGATAAGAAGCATTAAATAAATGAGATAAGATATTAGGTAGGGAGTAAATGAAGGGAAGTCGATGAAGGAGGGATAAGGGGGGAAAGGAGTTGGAGGAGAGAGGATTCGAGAGGAGTTGGACGAGAGATTATTCGAGGGGAGTTGGCCATGGATTTTGGGGAGCTCTGCGTATTGCAGAGAGGGAGGTGAAATTTTGTGAGTGGCATTGACACAGTGGACCAGAGTTGCTGTGGGTTTTGGGCACGGAGGGCCAGGATATCCGTTGATATCCTGGGGCTAGGGAGCTACCTAGTCGGCAGGGAGGATGGTTTTGGGTAGTGTTTTCCAGAAGCGGGAAGGAAGCAAGCGGCGGGAAAACACAGTTTGATAGCATCAGGTTCAGGTATTTACCAAGAATTATGCATTGTTTTGTATAAAAAAAATTGTTATTAAATTTTATTATTATGATGAATTTGATTGCGAATGTGATAATGAAGTAACTTTTAAATTTTACTGTTGTGTTGTAATTCAATGGTTGTTTAAATTAATTCAGCCAGTACACGCCAACCGTCAGATTTGAAGCGCAGTAGCCTGAGAGCCACTGGATCAAGATACGTGTACGGGGTTCAGTCCCTAGGAGGTGCATAGGAAAAAGGATCTGGACCGTCAGATATAGCACCAAGGTCCAATGGCTGACGGATATGGAAGGAGGTGCGAGGGGTTTAATCCCTGGGAAGTCTCACATAAGGGTAGAACGAAGGACAAAAACTTCAAGGGAGAAGCATCAATTTTCCGTGAGCCGTCAGATCCAAAAAAGGTGCACAAGGTTTAAACCTCCTAACAACAAAAGGAAGAGGACTCGTCAAGTCCCGAAAGCATTGGGACCTTCCATTTTGGAGGAAAGGTGTCAAAGATCCAAGCCCACCAGGGATTTGGACACCGGGAGTTCGAGGAGAAGGAGTCATGAGACAAGAAGTCCCGACTCACGAAATTGTGAAACGATCAAGACCATTCATCAAGGAGGACATGTGGTGAGTGGTCAAGGTTTGGGGAAAATTTTGAAAGGTTTTGGGTCTTTGATCCAGTGGGATTGTGGTCGTTAGTTCAAGAGTACTCTAGACCGTTGATCTCTTAAAGGGAAGATTTTGGCATTTTGGGGTCCGGGATTTTGAAAGACCTAGAATCATTGCAATCGAAATTGCAAAATTGTAAATCGTGAAACCCTGAATGCATTTAGAGGAATAGCACCAGGTCACAGAGTGGTGGTCACGTGGACGGAGGCTAAGGGTTGATCTAGAACCGTTAATCCCTTTTCAACGCTTCGACGAACGGGAGTTGGAAGGACAATAATTCTGGGAGAGATCACAAGGAGGAGTCCCAAAACCCTGAAACATGAAAGGTGTGCGTTGGTTCATAACAGAGAAGAGCACCGAAAATGGGGCGCGCATATAGATTTTCTCAAATGGAAACCAACCATCATCATGGATAGTTACTTTGACTTGATTCCTTCCTTGGATATTATTTTGATTTTGCATACTGCTTATCTTTTGAATTCGAGAAACTTTACTAAGGTTTAGTTAGGATGTTGTTCTCTACTGTATTTCCATATTTGTTGTCTGTATAGTCTGAACTTTTATGCATTGCATAGAATTTATGTATTTCCAAAGTCCTACATCTTTTGAATCGCATCTCAACAAAAAAAGGGGGGGGCTCTAGAATATTAAACTGTTGTACAGGTATCAAGTAATATACAAATGTATCCATATAATCCTATTAAATGTGTATCCTAGTCATCCATCGATACTTTAGTAATGTTATTACTTTGTATAGATTATTACAAAAATACATGAATACTGAGTCATTGTCGTTCCTGTTTATACATTGACATTTCTTAAATCATTATCATCATCTAAGGGAACCTATATAGAGCAATAAAAAAAAAAGGCATTATGAGATTGTCAAAGTAATCAGTTCTGCACGTTTATTCATGCTTTTAATTGCAAGATTGGATCTTCATGAATACTAGAACAGTAGGCATTTTGACTGTCTGCTATGTGTGTTTATAAAGGAGTATATTATCATTCTTACTGTAGTGAATTTTCTTTAACTCTCCATTAACATATGTACTTATTTCTACCTATAAGTATGTACAGACCCATATCTTTCTCTCTCTATATATATAATGATTCATTGTCATAGGTATAGTTTCATCTTGATTCTGGTTTAATAATTGGAAAACTCAGTTACGTGCTACAGTCCTGCATCTTTACCTACAAAAATATAAACATGCGAGTATATCTACCTAACTTGGGTCTCATTCTTATACACCAGTAGCTTACACATCAAAGCATAGTTAACCCGAAGGATCCCATTTTTTTCTCTATGGTTTATTCCATTAAACAATAGTCTAATTACGAAATTTCGAATACTTAAAGGTGTATGACCTCATGGCAAGTAGAACTCTTAAAAAAAATCGTGCTAAAATCTGCTCAATTAGTTTAATACTTTCATATACAATAATTTATGTACTTGTCATGCCCTGTACACAGTGACTTGTAATATGATCTATTATTTCTATTCTACCTCTATTCCAGATGAAGATCCTCCATTGTTTCTACCAGTCCATTCATTACAACATTAGAGTTGTTCCTATAACAAATAATTCCTACTATGTTCCTATAGTTTTTCCTATTACAGTAATGGATTATGACACGACAGATTTCTCCCATGGAAGCACTTCAATACATAATTAACATTTACATATCACTGGTATAAATGATTATTTAAAATAGAGAACGAGTAGATCAACATACATGAACCAGTTTGCGGGAAGGCAAAGGGAACAACGACGTTCCTCCCAACCGTAGAATAGGCAGCCATAATTTCTTGTCCGATTCACCACCTAGCCTGACCATGAATCCGTGAGGGAGAATTTGGAAGACTCCTTCTCAACAATGTCCACAATTCCAGCAATTATCCTCTTTCCTCACACTTACTTAGTAGTGCTCATAATAGCAAGGAAAATCCATGGTCTCTTTTCTCCGCATACTTGGCAGCATCCTGCCTCCTCACATATGCTATTTATCAATTTTGCCTTGGGAATTTTCACAGATTTCTAAATCCTTGATTTTTAGAGGCTGCCAATGGCCAAATCATTGATTTTCCACTTGTAACAATCAGCCTAGGGGTAGTTCCAACATGTTCCCCTCTCATGGAGTCATGGTCAACTAAATTCAACATGGTTGTTCCATTTGTCCTCCTGCAATCAATATAAAATATTATGTTTTCATACAAATGTCATAGTCAAATACTTAGTTTGGCCAAATCAGGTCTCTTCCCAACAATCATGTTAATTAATTACAATTATTATTCGAAATTCAGAATTGCCATAAATGGAAAAAAAATTCCAAATTCGAATTTACTAAAGACGGAATAAATTTCCAATGAATTTAAATTTCAAAAATATTTTATTTTTGGGGATATCACAAGGTGTGGCCATGTTTGCATCGAGCGGGTAGTCATTTATCCTTGTTGTTTTATGCATGTTTCACTCACTTTCTCTTGTTTGAGTGCATGGAGTCATAGTTGTCTATTTTCAGTGCGTGTTGTTTAGCTGTAATCATCGTTGTTGTCCTCTTTTTTAAAAAACAAATGTTGCACCTTTTGCTTCGCTTGAAGTCATAACGTAGGGGGAATTACATAAACCTCGCCATCTTGCTCAACCCTGTTACTTGTATAACTCAGGCATGAGTCAAGTTCCATCTAACCACCAAGTCCAAAGGTTTAACGAAAAGCGAACTGCCAAGAAAGAACACTAAAATGACAGTTAGTAGGCATTGTTAGTAATGGCATAATGGTTAAGAATATACCTGTATACCTTTCATAAGTGATATCATGGTAAACTATAGGTAAAACCTATGTTAATCAAACTCATGATTTCAGAAAATTACACTACCTTGCCCGACTTTAAAATATAGGAAGTATGGATATTTTTTCATAGAAGTCTATGGTAAGGAGTGTATGTCTACCAACCTTTTCAACGAATATATTTTTATTGAGTATTTAAAGTATAGCCAAGAAAAAAATACATTTGTAAGGGAAGGTGTTGTGGTTTTACTCCTTCATTGGACATTGACTTGGAAGGTATGAGGTTTTGGTTGAAAGAGGGAATTATGTGTTAGGATGGATTTCCTATAGGCTTGTAGAGATAACCAAATCACATTTCTTTCATGGATAAATAAATCTCCGATCGGTTGAGAAGACTTTGGGGATATGTACCAAATTAATTTAACAAGCTTGGATTCGCGAGAAGGTTATCAACTTGTTGCTAGCAATTATAGGTTTAAATAATTTAATGTATCAGAGTAAAAAGTAGTAATGCACCTATCATATATTTTTTTATTCAGGTAAATTTGAGGTACATTATAGTGAAACATTCTTTCATTAAGATTATTCTCTTAATTATTTAATGGTAAATAAAATCATGCATAAATTTAACCAAGTCTTTAAAAGATCATTTTCAGATGAAGTGTGATGCAGGAGCATCCCCCACGTCAAGCGAGCCAGCACGAAAGCGGGAGACAGCTGGACAAGCCAGCATAATTTTCTTTTTTTTTGAAAGCACCTTGAGACTGTTGCGCAAAACATTAATGCGTTGATTTGATTAAGCGCACTTTGTATTTGTAAATGGACCTTGAGCGGATAGCTCATGTCCTTGGGTAGATGAGGCATTTAATGAATTTAATGTAAGTAGATAGAATAATTAATTATAGATTTGATAGCTTTAGAGCTCAAGAGGGAAACGAGATATAGACACCCTCCTTTGTACATTGTAACGGGAAGCTAAAAAAGAAAGCTAGAAAAGACGCTATAATAGGAGCAAGAAGAGAAGAGAACGCAGAGAAGTGTATGAAGAACCTCCATGTACAGACATTGAATTAATAAAAAGATCTTTGATTCAATTTCATGGTTGTGTTAGTCTTTGTGTATTGATGATATTATGCTCATGGGTGTTTGCTTCTTTCCATACATTTGATTTTATATGCTGTGTATGTGATTTCATGGTTGAAATGAAGTCTGTCAGAACAAGGAGTTAGTTTCAATTGTTTCCCTAAGTGAACCAGAGAATTCCTGCAAGGAGTGCAGTTGAATTTGTCCGTAAGGAGTGCGTGACTGCAGGGTTCAATTAGAGAAATCTTTTGGGCTAAATCCTCAAAAGTGCAGGTTTAGCATCAGAGTCATGCAAGGTGTGCGTAGGCTAGAAGAAGTCTCAGAGTTGTGGTTCTGAGGAAAGGGAAGCGAAAGATTGCTATTGCAGGTGTGCGCAGAGTCGAGAAGACTTCAACACTTAGGCGTTGTTGAAGATTTTCCGCAAGGAGTGCGTGCAAGAGCTTCTTCTTGAGGGAATTGAAACCGTGGAAACTCCGAAGAGATAGGTCTTTGAAGTTGTCGAAGGACAGCAGAGAAAAGTTGTGCGTGAGCATGTCGCATAGAATAGATGTAGGTTGACGGACAAGTCTCGGGGAGAGACACTTCTTGTTCAGGGATTGCGTAAGGAGGAAAGTGGACGTGAAGTCTACAGTGTAGGCGGAAGAAGTTTGAATTCCAGAAGAGCAGGGCGTCGATCGAAATCACGAGGAGCGTGACTCTATTCGTGGATTGGACATGTTGGGGTTTCACATGGAAGCGAGTTGAAAACTTGGCCGTGGAGATCGCGAGGAGAGAAGTTCTGAGGAATTCCATAGATTGTGGGGACCACGAGAGTGGGGACGTGGCAGGTGATCTCGGGATATCGGGTCTCGAGAATTGAAGGGCTAAGAGATTGGTCTCGCGAGTGGCGAGGACGCAAAAGAGCGAGATCGTGAGGTCGGCAATCTCGGCACATCGCGTATCGGCGGTTGGAACCGTAAGTATTTATAGTCATGAATCGTGAAGTCGCGATATAGAGAAGTTCCGATAGTGAAGTAAGGGAAGTCAATGATTGACCAACATCTCATGTCTCGGAGATCCGAGAGTCCAGGATTCAAATTTGAACTCGCGAAGGCGCGAAGTTCTGATCCTCTGAGTGCAGAGAGGGGGATCGAGTAAGAGAGAATATGTGGGTAGATATTCCGACAGGAAGATAGAAGAGTATTCTACTCTTTGGGCCCAGAGAAGAGAAGGTCCTGGTGTAGGCGATCGTTCTCCAAGGGGTGGGGAAGGCGGTCGTCGTCAGAGTGGTATCAGAGTGGGGATTTCTTTTCTTTCTATAGCAGAGAAGAGAATACATCATGCCACCCAGAAGAGAAAGACAAACACCAGACCCAAAATATAGGGAGGTGAGAAGAAGAGGTAGACCAACAGGAAATCCAGAAATGGAGCGGCATATGAGAGATCTTCGAGCGAGGCTTGAGGAGATGGAAACAACAAAAAGACGCGGAGTTGGTGCAGGGGATCTTAGGGATTCCGAATTCGAAGAAGAAGTTGGATATGAAGAACAGGTCACAACAGAAGATGCATCAACAGAGCAGTTGATCAAAGCCATCGTAAGGATGGGTGAGAAGGTGAAAATGGATATTCCAGTCTATGAGGGAAGTCTGGATGCAGAAGAGTTGTTGGATTGGATAAGAACTCTTGACACCTACTTCGATTATGAGGATATCGAAGAGAATAAGAAAGTCAAGCATGTAGTTATGCGCTTGAAAGGACATGCAACATTGTTGTGGGACGAGATACAAGCTGACAGACGTTGCAAAGGCAAGCAAAAGATTATAATTTGGGATCAAATGATCGTGAAGATGAAGGCGAAGTTCATCCCAAGGGATTATCAAATCACTCTGTTCAGGCGAATGCAGAACCTGAGACAAAAGCTGATGACAGTCAAGGAATACACTGAGGAGTTCTACCGACTGAACATCAGAGCAGGTCATCGGGAGAGCGATGATGAGAAGGTCGCCAGATACCTGAATGGTTTGAGATATGACAATCAGGATGAATTGAGCATGCTGATCATCCAAACTGTAGAGGATGCGTACCAGATGGCTCTGAAAGCCGAAGAAAAGTTGAGCCGAAAGAAAGGACAGCGAGGGCGAGGTATAAGTCAGGCAAGAGGAAAATCATTTGTCCAGAAAAGAACTCAGAAGCCCAAGGAGGAGTGGAAGAAACCTCAGGGAAAGGTTGAAAGAGGTGGAACTTCACAGCAGAGGCAGCCATATGTTGAACAAAGAGGACAGTAGAATGATCAGCGAGAGGATTATGTTGATGCAAACATTCTTCCTCGTACTAGAGGTCGAGGTAGAGGAAGAGGAGGAGTAATCACATGTTTTACATGTGGGAAGAATGGGCACAAGTCATTCGAGTGTCCATAGAAAAAGAAAGATACAGGAGAAGCTCACATCACTGAAGCATAGAGGCGTGATGTTGAGTCAGAAGATGCAGGCAACGGAAGATCGCTTGGGATGCATAAAGTCCTTTTGACACCTGAGAAGGAGGTGAAAATATCAGTGCAAAGGACCAGACTGTTCAGAGAAACTTGTACAAACAAGGACATAAAATGCAGGGTTATCGTGGACAGTGGTAGCACAGATAATCTCGTTGCAACCGAGATGGTGGAAAAATTAGAGCTGGAAATGACTGATCAGCCGAGTCCATACAAAGTTTCGTGGCTACAGAAAGGACATCAGGTGAGTGTTACCAAACAATGGTTGGTTGAGTTCAAAATAGGGAGATATAATGATAAGATCTTATGTGATGTTATTCCCATGGACGTATGTCATTTGTCATTGGGTAGACCATGGAAGTATGACAGAAATGTGATTCATGATGGGAAAATGAACACATATACACTAGAGAAGAATGGGAGAACCCATAAGTTGCTTCTGATAAATGATAAAGAGGTGAAGTCGGAAGTAAGAAATACAATACTTCTCATGAGTGGGAAGGAGCTTCTCACAGAGATGGAGAAGAAGGAAGATCCACAGTTCTTTGTGGTCAGAAAGCCGAGGATTGTTCTGACTAGCACAAGAGTGGATGATTTACCAGTTGAAGTTTAGGAACTGCTGGAAGAGTTCGCTAACATCATAGTGGACGAATTACCCCATTCGTTGCCACCGATAAGAAGTGTGAGTCACCACATAGACCTCATACCACGAGCAAGTTTACCAAATAAATCCGCGTATAGGTTGACGCCGCAGGAGAATGAAGAGGTCAAGAGGCAGATCCAAGATTTGATGGACAAAGGATTAGTCAGGGAAATATTGAGTCCATGTGTTGTACCGATAGTACTCAGTCCGAATAAAGACGGAGGCTGGAGGATGTGCACTGATTCAAGAGCCATTAATAAAATTACCATCAGGTACAGGTTTCCACTACCAAGAATGGATGATCTGATGGATTGCCTAAGTGGGGAAATTATTTTTCAAAATTTGATTTGAAAAGCGGATATCATCAGATTCGCATGAGAGAAGGTGATGAATGGAAGACAACATTCAAGACAAATGAAGGTTTATACGAATGGTTAGTCATGCCGTTTGGTTTAAAAAATGCGCCAAGCACATTCATGAGACTGATCAATGAAGTCCTGAGGGAATTCATCGGGAAATTTGTAGTCGTATATCTAGATGATATATTGATCTTCAGTAAGACAAAGGATGAACATTTGAAACATTTGTCCATTGTGATGAGAAAGCTACAGCAGGAGAAGCTTTTGATCAACATGAAGAAATGTTCATTCATGAAGACAGAGCTCATTTATTTGGGTTTTGTTATTTCGGCGAATGAGTTGAAGATGGATCCAGAGAAGGTGGATGTCATAAAGAATTGGCCATCACTGAGAAATGTTTTCAAGGTGAGAAGTTTCCATGAGTTGTCTAGTTTCTACCGAAAATTCGTCAGGAATTTCAGTGGAATTAGCACAGCGATGATGGACACAGTGAAGAATCGACATAAGTCTTTTCATTGGACAACAAAAGTTGAGAAAAGCTTCAATCTATTGAAGTGGAAGATCACAGAGAAACCAGTGTTGGTGTTGCCAGATTTTCAGAAGACGTTTCAAGTGAAATGTGACCCCAGTGGGTATGCCATAGGAGCGGTCTTAAGTCAGGATGATAGGCCAGTTGCATATTTCAGCGAGAAGATGGATGACGCGAAGCTGAAATACTCCACGTATGATAAGGAATTTTATGCTATCATACAGGCGTTGAAGAAGTGGAGGGATTACTTGATACCGAAGGAATTTGTACTGTACAGTGATAATCATGCATTGCAGTTTGTGAGTCAACAGGAGAAGTTGAATCAGAAACATGCAAAATGGGTAGATTATATGCAAAATTTCACCTTTGTGATTAAGCATATTGCAGGTACTACTAACAAAGTGACTGATGCTTTGAGAAGGAAGTGTTTGTTACTGCAGGATTTTTGAGTCAGAACCTTGGGTTTTGAAAACCTTAAGGACATGTACACCGGAGATACAGAGTTCGGGGAAGCATATGAAGCAGCTAAGAATCCAGTTCTCAGAGATCAGATTCTTTGGATAGATTATATGATCCAGGAAGGATTTCTCTTCAGAGGCAATCAACTGTGTATTCCGAATTTCTCCATGAGGGAGAACCTGTTGAAGGAAAAGCACAGTGGTGGAATAGCAGGTCATTTTGGACATGACAAAACATTCGTGAAGTTGAGCGAATCATATTTTTGGCCGGGCATGCGAGCAGATGTCAAAAGGTTTGTTTACAGGTGTCGAATTTGTCAGCATTCGAAAGGGAGAAAGAAGAATGCAGGTCTTTATCATCCATTGCCCATACCAGAGAGACCATGGGAGGCGATTAGCATGTATTTTGTATTGGGTTTGCCGAGGATCCAAAGAGGAGTTGATTCTATCTTTGTGGTCATGGACAGGTTTTCGAATATGGCACATTTCATTCCATGCCAGAAGACCAGTGATGCGATGCATATCGCAAATTTGATTTTCAAGGAGATTGTTAGACTTCATGGATTACCGAAAAGTATTGTTTCGGACAGGGATACCAAATTCATAGGTCATTTTTGGAGGACGCTATGGAAGAAGCTAGGGACAAACTTAGCATTTAGTTCTGCTTATCATCCTCAGACAGATGGAGAGACAGAAGTGGTCAACATGAGTCTGGGAGACTTGCTGAGAAGCTTGGTGACAAAGCACCATAGCAGCTGGGACAATGTGTTGCCACAGGCAGAGTTTGCATACAATGAATCGGTGAATCGGAGTACATGAAAAAGTCCATTTGAAATTGTATATGGCAGGCAGCCGAGAGGAGTTTCTGAACTCAGGGAGTCAGAACAGACTGCGACTAGTAGCGCTAGTGCAAAAGAGTTTGTTGAGGCAATGCAAGAACTTCACAGTCGGGTGAAGGAACGACTGATGAGATCAAATCAGGAGTATAAGCGCAAGGCAGATCAACATCGAAGGAAACTTTAGTTCGAATTCGATGATCTGGTTCTGACACACTTGAGAAAAGAAAGGTTCCCGAGGGGAACATACAACAAGCTCAAGATGAAGAAAAGCGCACCATGCAGAGTCCTGAAGAAGTTCGGAGAAAACGCTTATGATATCAAGTTGACGGATGGCATCGAAATATCTCTGATATTTAACGTAGCAGACTTATACCCATACAAGGCTGGAGAAACAGACACTGGAACTGAGGAGCCAATGATCCAGTGGATGAAGCAATTGCAAGTTGCAAAAAAGTCGTAGATGGAATGCATACTAGACAAGAGAGTGGGTAGAAGGACCAGAAGGAAGCACTATTTTGAGTATTTGGTTAAATCGAAGAACCACCCAGTGATCCATAAGCACAGACAGACTGTGCAAGAGCTCATGGACAAGACCGCATGATTTTTTTCAAGCCAGGGAGTATGATGCAGGAGCATCGCCCACGTCAAGCGAGCCAGCACGAAAGCGGGAGACAGCTGGACAAGCTAGCATAATTTTCCTTTTTTTTGAAAGCACCTTGATACTGTTGCGCAAAACATTAATGCGTTGATTTGATGAAGTGCACTTTGTATTTGTAAATGGACCTTGAGCGGATAGCTCACGTCCTTAGGTAGATGAGGCATTTAATGAATTTAATGTAAGTAGATAGAATAATTAATTATAGATTTGATAGATTTAGAGCTCGGGAGGGAAACGAGATATAGACACCCTCCTTTGTACATTGTAACGGGAAGCTAAAAAAGAAAGCTAGAAAAGAAGCTAGAACAGGAGCAAGAAGAGAAGAGCACGCAGAGAAGTGTATGAAGAACCTCCATGTACAGACATTGAATTAATAAAAAGAGCTTTGATTCAATTTCATGGTTGTGTTAGTCTCTGTGCATGTATGATATTATGCTCATGGGTGTTTGCTTCTTGCCATACATTTGATTTTATATGCTTTGTATGTGATTTCATGGTTGAAATGAAGTCTGTGAGAACAAGGAGTTAGTTTCAATTGTTTCCCTAAGTGAACCAGAGAATTCCTGCAAGGAGTGCAGTTGAATTTGTCCGCAAGGAGTGCATGACTACAAGGTTCAATTAGAGAAAGCTTTTGGGCTAAATCATCAGAAGTGAAGGTTTAGCACCGGAGCCATGCAAGGTGTGCACATGCTAGAAGAGGTCTTAGAGTTGTGGTTCTGAGAAAAGGGAAGTGAAAGACCGTTGCTGCAGGTGTGCGCAGAGTCGAGAAGACTTCAACACTTAGGCGTTGTTGAAGATTTTCCGCAAGGAGTGCGTGCAAGAGCTTCTTCCTGAGGTAATTGAAGTCGTGGAAACTCCTAAGAGATAGGTCTTTGAAGTTGTCGAAGGACAGCAGAGAAAATTTGTGCGTGAGCAGGTCACATAGAATAGATGCAGGTTGACGGACAAGTCTCGGGGAGAGACACTTCTTGTTCAGGGATTGCGTAAGGGGGAAAGTGGACGTGAAGTCTACAGTGCAGGTGGAAGAAGTTCAAAGTCCAAAAGAGCAAGGCATCGATCGGAATCATGAGGAGCGTGACTCTATTCGTGGAATGGACATGTCCGGGTTTCACGTGGAAGCGAGTTGAAAACTTGGCCATGGAGATCGCAAGGAGCGATGTTTCGAGGAATTCCGTAGATTGTGGGGACCGCGAGAGTGGGGACGTGGCAGGTGATCTCAGGATATCGGGTCTCGGGAGTTGAAGGGATAATATATTGGTCTCGCAAGTGGTGAGGATGCGAAAGAGCGAGATCGCGAGGTCGGCATCTCGGCACATCGCGTATCGGCGGTTGGAACCGTAAGTATTGATAGTCGCGAATCGCGAAGTCGCGATATAGAGAAGTTCTGATAGCGAAGGAGGGGAAGTCAGCGATTGACCGACATCTCGAGTCTCAAAGATCCGAGAGTCCAGGACTCAAATTCAAACTCGCGAAGGCGCGAAGTTCCGATCCTCCGAGTGTAGAGAGGGGGATCGAGTAAGAGAGAATCTGTGGGTAGATCTTCCGATAGGAATATAGAAGAATATTGTACTCTTCGGGTCGAGATAAGAGAGGGTCCTGGTGTAGGCGATCGTTCTCCAAGGGGTGGGGAAGGCGGTCATTGTCAAAGTGGTATGAGAGTAGGTTGACAGTTGGTTTTTCAAGTTTGCATGATTACTAGGGAAAATCTAACTTGTGGTGGAGGATATCTTGTAGAAGGATATTGAGAGATTGGATTAAGAAAGAGGATATCTCAAAGCGAGAATATGGCATCGGAAGAAGTTCTTTCTCAAAATGAAAGAGAGTTTCAAAAAAATCTCTTTGTCCTGTCAACGATGGTAAACGTGTTGTATGATGATTACTTAAAATGGAAGAAAAATTTTCAAGGGGTGTATGCAAAGCAAGACAAAAGTGAAGAAGGATAGGATCCTCCAAAATCTCCTCATTTACCTCCTTCATCTGCATAATCTTCTTCTTATTATTCTTTGAGCTCAAGTTCAAATTATAGTACAAGAAAACATTCTCATAAACATAAGCATGATATGCCATTATTTAAACTTGATGTAAATTTTGTTTTTTCTATGTATGATGGCGAAGTTAATGTTGAGAAACTTGATAATTGGGTTAGACATATGGAGGTATATTGTAATGTGCAACAAATCAAAGCTAAGGCAACCAAAATTAGATTGGAATAACTTCATCTTGAAGGCACAACTCTCATCTGGTGGCAAAGTAAAATGTAACATGGAACTCAAGAAGTTGGTAAGATTTTTCCATCATGCCATGATTTTATTTCCACACTTAGAAAATAGTTCTATCCTTTGGGATATAAGGAAAAGGATTTAAATGAATGGAAAAGTATTAATCTAAGAAAATGAAAGTTATGTTGGATTACTGAGAGGGGGGGTGAATCAGTAATAGAGCAATTTAACCATATAATCCAAGTGTTATATCAATGAAGCATTATTATCCAATAACTGCAGAGTAAATAAGCA
>JZKD02S1749033.1:4564-49718 GCA_000966675.3 Picea glauca | reverse complement strand
TGATGTTAAAGTCACCGGTTTGAAACCTGCGGGGACAAAAAATCCAACCATGTTAAGGGTTGGTGTGGCTCAGGCCGGGTGCGATCCCCGGGTGATTTTGACGGCTTAGATGCCCGTGAGTCGTGGTTTCTCAAGCCACGGGTTAATCGCGTAGCCAACAGGTCCCGCACAAATTAACAAAAAAAAAAAAAAGAGAGGTACATTTTCTATGTATTGTAGCTGAGGTCTGATAGACTGAGGTACGTTTTACATGTATTGCAGTCGATCTTTGAGGGTGTCATTCACAAGTTTATCCCTACACAACATTACTTATTTATTTTTTGTGGCCTCACTTCGTGTGATTTGAATAGAAATCAACAAAACAGTGGGACTGCAAATGGCGGGAGGGTAGTGTGCAAACCGCGAAAGAAATTCAAACTAAGCTCCACACTAAGCAGGAAGAGCGTGAGCGAGCGATGGCCTATGCCTTTTCTCAACATGTATTAATTGTTAGACAATTGGAAGAGTTATACATTATCCGTTGCATCAAACTTGGTTTACAAAATCCTGATTGCAAAATTCCAGAATAAATTTATTAGGTTTATGGTAGGTAATGTCTACAGAGGTATACATACCCTACCCTGGATTTGAACTTGTGATCTCTTAAGAGGAAACACATGTTCTTAACCATTAGGCCGAGTGAGGCTATATATATTTATAACAGTGGTTATCATATAATTATATTAGTGTTATATATATAATTATTTATTTAGTCTTCTAAATGTTTTTGTTTATATGTTCCTTATAAATTGATTGACCATTTTTCAATGTGTTTGTATCTTGCTTAGACTTATTTTAATTAGTTTATATATGTACAGTTCTGTAATATCTTGGGATTTTGTAAAGTAAATTGTTTAAATTTTTAATCAAAATATAAATATTTTTTTAAATATAAATATTTTTGAATTGAAATTAAATTATTTAAAATAGTTGTTAAACAATTATCACATAAAATATAAGTTATTAAAAACTTCAAATAAAATTAATAAAGTGTTCAATGTAAATCAAATATCTAATACCAATATCTTATATCAAGAAGAAAAATACTATTTTTTATTTTAAACCAAATTTCTAATAACAATATATGAAGATAAAAACAATATTTTATATTTTAATTGACATGAAGATAATTTAAATTTGTCAAAATATATAATTATCTTTCATAACTTAATAAAATATTTTACTATAAAAAAAAATTAATTTGAATGAAAAAATTATTTTGTTATAAAATATAAAAGGAAAATAATATGTAAAAAGAAATCAACATAGAATGAAAGTATATGTCACCTTTGTGACACTCACATGATTGAAGATGAAAATCATTAAATATGAAATATTTTAAATATTTTATAAATAAATCATAAATAAGTCATAAATGAATTTCAATTAAATATTTTACAACTATAAATCATAATTACTTTTATCCCTTTCATTTTTTATTTTTTTTGTGAATATTGCAATTTGCAATACCAAAAAGTGGAATGCATAAATGCATAGTCTAATTTTATATATGCTTATTTGGAAGGGATATATTTTCCAGTTCAAGATCATTTGCTATCAATGTCCTTGGAACAATTATGATTCCATATTTCCTTCTATGTAATATATCACATAAGTTCAAAGTTCCTATCTTTGTCACAAAGGTATCATTTTTTTTAAAGTTGTCCAAACTTTTTTTGTTATCATTTAAGAAAAAAAAACTTGTCCAAAACTTTATTTTCATAATTTATCGAAGACAAACGAACATGGTCATGTAACAAACATAACTCGACATTAAAATATGACAAACACAAACGGACATTACAATTCATGACGAACATTGTAATGTTGAAATGTGATTAACATAGTAACGTTGCAATGTGAGAAACAATTATATTAAGTTACTAAAAGTAAATTATTTACTTTTAAATTTCCACTGTATCACATTGTTTTATAGTAAACTTCTTCAAATTTAATTATTGAACTCTCTCTTTATGCAATAACATTTTCATTCAATTCAACGTTAAGGTTGCTTATGTAATTGTCAAAGTAACATGAATTTTTTTTTAACTCATCCTCCTTTTTTTTTCCTAACATATGACAATGTTTTATAACATTTATCTTTCCCATAGTTTAAACTTCTTCATGATGCAACTTAACCCTCACTAAAAAACATAAATTTATATAACTCATAATGAAAAATGCAAATTTATATAACCCTTGATGTCATGCTCCAATGTTCCTAAGCATAACATCCTTCCACCAACATTGCAATCAGGCATGCCAAAACCTCAAGATGTTACTAACTTTTTGCTTTGTGGCATTCTGTTAAACATCGTCCAACGTTGTTTTGTGACAAACATTCCTTTCATCACTCTATGAAAAATAGATCCCTAATTCATATTGTGACAAACATCCTCCCACAACCATCGCAATGTGATGAGCATGTCGAAACCCCACTATGTTACTAGCTTTTTTCTTTGTCACATTGTCACGATCATTGTCCAACATCACACACCCATAAATAACATTCTTGACGTCAATTTCTGACAACACTTCCGATGTGGCATTGTGACAAAAATTCCTTCCATCCCATTGTGACGAATATTTCCCAACGTCGCATTGTGACAAACATTTCCAAACATTTCATTGTGATGAACATTCCCACCGTCCCATTGTAACAAACATTTCCCAACATCACATTGTGAAGAATACGTCCCAACGTTGCACTGTGACAGAATTTTCCCAACATCACATTGTGATGAACATTTCCCAACGTCACATTGTGACGAACATTTCCTAACAATGTGACACTCGAAATGAATGTTAGCAATGCATCACTTTATGATTTTGTCGCACATCATCTTAACGTTGCATTTTGTTGAAGATTTCTCAATGTCACATTGTGACAAACATTTCTTAACATCACATTGTGATGAACATTCATACCATCCCAATGTGACAAATATTTCCCAACGTTACATTGTGATGAACATTTCCCAACGTCGCATTGTGACGAACATTTCCCAACGCATTCTAATGAACATTCCTAACGTCCTATTGTGACGAAAATTTATGAACGTCACATTGTCATGAACATTCCTACCATCCCATTGTGTCAAATATTTTCCAATGTCACATTATGACGAACATTTTATACCTACATTACATATATTTAATAATTATTGATTTATTAACTTTATACATATTATTAATTAATTAACGTCGCATTATGACAAACATTTTATACCTACATTACATATATTTAATAATTATTAATTTATTAACTCTATACATATTATTAATTAATTATGAATTTCAAAATTAACTATATAGATATTATTAATTATATTATATTTACAAAATTTATAATGATAATTTATATAATAATATTTAATAATTAATGCTTTTCAATTAATTATTAATTGACAACAACTATTTTTTATTCATAAAATTTAATCTCCATATATATTACTACTTTAGCAATGGATCTATTTATTAATATTTTAATAATTTAATAACCTATTACTAAAGTAATTAATTTCAATGTATTGTTACTTAATTAATATATTTTTTTATCATTGTATTAATACTTTGTTAATGTCTTTTATATATTTATTATATTTTTAATGTATTATTTTGTTTTTGTATTACTTTAGTAATGCATTATTTATTTATTAATGTATTAATACTTTAGCAATGTATTAATTAATAATGTAATAGTGTACAAAATTAATTATTACATTACATTGTTAATATATTAATTAATTTATAAGTTACTTTATATAGTAATGAAATTAAACTTTAATTTATACATTACATTAATATATCAATGTATCATTACATTATTAATGCACCCAGTAATTTTATTGGTAAAGTGTATGGAGGTATACATACCCTACCCCCTCTGAATTTGAACTTGTGACCTCTTAAAAGGAAACACATGTTCTTAACCATTTATCAATTTTAATATTGCATTACAATTTTAATTTATCAATCATTGAAACAATATATACTTTAATGTATTAAGAATTTAATATGTAACATTACAAATTAATGTATTAATACTTTTACATTAGTCTAATGTATATATAAAAGTACTAATACATTAATGTATTAGTAGTCTAATATATTAGTCTAATGTATATGTAAAAGTACTAGTACTTGTACATTAATCTAATGTATATATAAAAGTACTAGTACATTAATTTATAATGTTATATATTAAACTATTAATAATGTATTAATACATTAAAATATATATTGTTTCATTGATTGATAAATTAAAAATGTAATATATCATTATTGATATATTAATAATGTAATGATACATTGATATATTAATAATGTAATATATTAAACTATTAATAATATATTAATACATTAAAGTATATATTGTCTTATTGTTTGATAAATTAAAAAATGTAATATAACATTAATGATACATTAATAATGCAATGATACATTGACATATTAATGTAATGTATAAATTAAATTAATATTGTACTGTATTACTAATACATTATGTTCAATATATTACTACTTTATTAGTGTGTGTAAATTAAATTAATATTGTATTGTATTACTAATACATTATGTTCAATATATTACTACTTTATTAATATATTACTTCATTCGTGTATTTATTTACTTTAGTTATTTATTTATCAATATATTAATAGTTTAATATGTTATAGTATATATTAATATATTAGTAATTTAATTCATACATTAAAATAATGTAATAATGTATTATTAAATACATCAAGTTTAATGTATTACTATTTTAATAATGTATTATTAATATATAATTATATTTGTGTATTCATACTTTATTAATTTCTTTATTAATGCATTTGATGTATTAATATTTTTWATGTATATATTTATGTATTTAATGTATTATTTTATAAGTTTAAATTAATACTCTATCAATGTATTATTTAATAATATATTAATATTAATTAATTAATTAATACAWTACATTATTAATGTATCTATTAATTAGTAAATTGCATTATATCATAATGTAAATTAATTACTTTAATTTATATATTATTATTATATATTATATTTATGTGATACTTAATTAATACACTAATTATACATTAACCATACATTATTACATTAATTTATACATTACACAAATATATTCATGTATAAATTAATATAATAATGTATAGTTAATGTATAATTAGAGGATTAATTAATTATCATATAAATGTAATATATAATAATAATAATGTTCTAATGAAACACATTATTATTTTATATTAATGTGTTTTATTAATATATTAATTATACATTAAAATTACATTATTATATTAATTTACACATTATACAAACATATTAATGGATAATTAATGCATTAATAAATTATTACATAAATATAATATATACTTATAATGTATTAATGAAATAAATTAATGTTCTGTATTAATGTATTTTAAATTAATTTATACATTAGTATATCTGTATTAATATATTAATGGTAGTCCTAAGATATGTCGATAATCAACTAGCAACAACCACTTTATAAAAGTGATTGATATTAATATTTTTTTTAGATGTAAATGTAATTTCATTCTTTTTTAAGGTTTTGTCAATTATACATAAGTACTCCCATAAGCGTCCCCCTATTAGAATAGATGGTTTAATCAGATTTTTAATTACAAATCTCATTCTTATGAATAAATATGTTATGGATCAATGAAAAGCCTCTGGATTTTTAATAATAGATTATCAGGTAGTACATTATGAATCAATGGAAAACCCACTTGTCCTTTCCAACTCTGTGTTATTCCTTGCATTAATTAATTTATCTCATTATTTAAATATTTAAATATATTTTGGATTTAATTTACTAATTAAACTATTTTATTTGCAGAGTCAACAACATGCATCCACTTACTTTAAATTCATTTTATTTATGATATGAGTTTATCAAGTATGAAGAATGACCAAATTTAAATTTTTTTAAATTGTAAAATTTAAATAAATATTTATGTTAAAAAATTGATTTTTTTAGAAGAATTTGATAAATTTAATTTTTTTAATATGAATTTAAAATGATTTTATTTATTATAATATATTTTGTTTTTAAAATTTTCATTTTTAATATAAGAAAATTTATTTATAAATATATTGGTGAATCTTATTTATTTTTCATAAATTTAATATCTATATATTTTTAAATTAAATTAGATAATTGAAACTTTGTCCTGCCAGCAAGATTGGGGTTACCTTCGATCAAATTGGAGAGTCAGGAGGTGAATGCATCCTTAATTAACTAATACTGAGTCCATGGTACATAGCATTTAATATGAGGCCGACTATATTGAATTTTTGAACTTGTGAATTTACTTTGAATTAAAGTAAATTTTTTTAATAACTATGCATTAATAATCTATGAATTTAACTTCTTTTCAACATTTTACAATTTTTTTTATATTTTTTAAAAATATTTAAATTACAATAATAATCTATGAATTTAACTTCTTATTATTAATAATCTATGAATTTAACTTCTTTTCACCATTTTACAATTTTTTTTATATTTTTTAAAAATATTTAAATTACAATAATAATCTATGAATTTAACTTCTTACTATTAACTGAACTTTATATTTTTTAAAAATATTTAAATCACAGTATTAATCTATGAATTTAACTTTTTATTACAGATATGGCAGTGGACTTCCTTGACATCGGACTTCTTGGAATTGGCAATGGACTTCCATTAAAATAAAATTTTAAAAATCTCTATGCCATGGGTTTCCGTCGTGCTATGTTAACGTCCATTTAATGCCCTGACTTGCTTTGCCATGACATTTAATGCTGAGCCATAACATGTATAATGTCCATAATGGTCAAACTACAATTGCATTCCTCCAAAGCAAACAAGAAGCTATGACTGACAGGACACCCCATATATATATATATTAAATTTAGACTAGAAAATGAAAATGAAATGTCATTGAAAAAATGTGTGTAAAAACATATATAAAAAATGAAAAAACATTAGTTTAAAAAATTACTAGCAGGACACCCCACACACACACACATATATATATATTAAAACTTAGACTAGAAAATGAAATGTCATTGAGAAAATGTACACAGTTGTAAAAACATAAATTAAAAAATGAAAAAACATTAGCTTGGAAAAATGGCTCCCTGTAATCTGATCCAACCCAGGGACTAAACCTAGGGAGTAAAGATGAAATAGCACGTTAGTAGTACCTTCCATTGTGTTTTCTGACATTTCACCAATGTCCTTTTGTTTACGAGTATAAAAGACCTGTTAAAATACATTTTAACGAGCTAGACCAACTAAAATACATTTTGTTTACGTGAAAATAGATTTTATCCAAAACGTACGGGAATTTTCCCTAGAGGTACTTGGCTTCTTGCGGGAATCAAGGCCATGCGGTATGGTTGGGTATTGCTTTTAAGAACAGGTGCCAAGTAATGCTAAATTATATTCTTGTCAATCTCTCCAAATATCTCGACCTTTCTTGTTAATTACATACTTTTGAAAATAAAAACTGAGTGAAGCAAAGTGTGTGCATCCATAAGAAATGTTTGTCACAACAACCTTGATATTCACACTGCAAAGTGCATTAGCATCCAGGATAAAAAGAATGGAACAAATTACATCATCTTTGATCTTTGACATGGCCAAGTTTCTGGAAAGAATTTTGCAGAATATTACAGAATTATCTATGTTGGTGCATACCATTTTGGATTTTGGACCAGCCGAGGGAGTTAGAAAGTGGAAAACCTAATCCACCTAGGGTTAGTGGGTTCGGGTGTACCATTTTTATAATATAAATATGTATTGTGAGATTTGAGGAGATCTAGTTAGTGAGAGTTAATTGCTAAGTACTATTACTGAGATATAACTTAGAGTCAATTTTTGAGAGAGAGATATGCATTGTAATCGAGGTAAGGTCGCAAGTTGTGGAGCTTAGTGTGATCTTGTCAGCCTCAGCATTAATGCACACAAATCTATAAACAAATGTAATGCGCTCAACACTATAAACTTGATGAAGAATAATAAAAGAGCGAACACAACCAGAGCTTTGTAGATGTAGCATGGAGGGTGAACCACCGTAAATTTGTGTCTTTGTGTGCAATGTTTGTCTTATTTCTTGAGGCTGTTTTTTTTTTTACAGAAACGGATATTGGATTTATAGATTATAGTCCGGCAAATAGGCTGTCGGGCGCATTACAAACCATAGTCGAGAAAAAAACAAAAAATCTTGCTCTCAGAGATACCTCAAGCCATTTTTACAAAATTCCAGATGTTGGAAGGTGGTCTCGAGGGGACCCAAAGAGATTGATTTAGTTGTCGTAAACAAGGGAGAAGAAGGCAGTAACATTGCACTGGACGGGGCTAGTCATCGTCTGAACTCACATGGGCCTTTGAGGTGTTGGGCCAGGCTTTAGAGGGCTCATCAACCTTTGCTTCAAGCTTGCTTATCCGGTGACGCATCCCTCCAATTACATTTGCAATGTCTTTGAAGTTGACCTCGACTTCACTGACTACATCTTCTCTGAGCACTTTGAGCTCTTGATTTATGGAGTCCCAGCGGTTAGCTCCAACAGTATCTACGCTGAGCATTAGGTTGATCTTCTCCTTGACCGATCCTTTGATCCTATCTAGCTCTGTCTACATAAGATTGATTCTTTCTTCCAGCGAAGGTTCAGGAGATGAGGGCGAAGCCATTGTCTCTTCCCTTCCTTTGCACCATGAATTCCTATGAGAATAGCTTTGAAGATGGGGTAGATTGGTGAAGAACTGGAGCACCTTGGCCGAGATATAACAAAGCCTGCTTTCTTAGTCACCTGGATCGGAGAGGTGCTCCCATACCTTTACTGTACCTTTCATCATCACACGGAGTGAATACTGCCCACAAGTGGTTGATTCATGTTCAGGAGAGTAGAGTGTGGGGATGAAGATGCAAAGCATCCAATCACTTCTGATCAGAGCCTAACATGACACGACAGGGATATGGTTCACAGGATTGAGGCATTCATTTCCTCACCATTCAGGTGGAGCGTATTCTTGCTCGAGAGAGAGACTCTATTGGCCTCGACATCTGCTAGATTGTTCAAATTTATGAGAATATGATAGATTTTAAAGGAGGTGAAATTAGATAGGAGAAGGATTACCTTCGAGTAGATGTGGGCCAGTTGGAGGGTCTTTGGTTTCTTTTTATCGTTGATGGCTTGAATGATTATCCTGGAATTTCTGAAAATTACTATTCTTTGAACTTTTTGTTTAGATGCCAGATTTAGTCCCTGCCACAGGGCAAGGATTTCGGCATGGTTGTTGGAGTCCATTACGACACCCATGCATAGGAGAGTTCCACCTTGCCCAATGGATCCATCAAAACCCCTCCCCCTCCTGCTGGATCGAGATTCCCTTTCGAGGCCCCGTCGAAGAAGAGACAGTGATCTTCCAAGGAAGAACGCCATTTTATAAACTCGAGCTCTTCCATTCTTATTTCTCATCTTTCTTTTTGGGGGCTTTTGAGGTTTTCTTTGCTTAGATGGTTCGGGACAAAAGCTTTGATCCATAGGTCTTCCTACGGGGTTAGAGGGGTGAAGTTCTTGAGAGTATGATTGGAGTTCAGGGATTCACTCATCATGGCTTTAATCTTTTGAGCGACCTGAGATGGAGTTCTGCTTTCCTCACGAAAAATTATGTTATTCCTTTCAAGCCAAACTTTCCAGAATAGGAACTCAGATAGCCACATTCAGCAGTTTTCTAAGAGGTTATTTTTCATCATGGAGAACTGGGAAAGGTACTTCCAGTTGCTTATCAACTCAGACGACGACTGGGGGAAGTTGATGCTTAAGGGGTTTAAAAAATGAGTCCAAATTTCAGTTGTATACACACACTCAATGAAGAGATGGTCTGCAGTGTCTTCGACATCCTTACAGAGAGGACAGCAAGAGGGACCTTCCCAGCCTTTCTTCTTTAAATTTTCACTGGTGAGGGTACTTTTGTGGGTTAAGGTCCAGCTGAACATATCAATTTTGGGGACAAAGGGGAAATTCCATATAGTTTTCCAGGGAGAGGGGTCGGGAGGAACATGAGGAATTGCTTGAATAACTTTGTAACCAACAGCTGTAGTGCATTTTCCCGTAGAGTCCCCCCATCCTCGAGAGTCTTTTATCGAGGTCTTGCAAGGGGACTTTCCTTGGAGCTCTTCCAGCAAGACCTTGGCTTCTGCCTCGAGAAAGTCGGGGTAATATCCTAGATTCCATTTTTTCCAGGGAGAGTTATCCCCTTCCCCCCATTCCAAGATGTCCCAGAGGGTTTTGCAGTTGTTGTTCTGCCGCCATATTTTGATATTTTCCATACCCTCTGACTGGTTTAGGGGTTTGGATCCTAGGATAGAATCCTCCCAAATATTAATCTTCTTTCCATTGCCAGGGATCTAGTGAAGATTTGCTTTCAGGTGTTCTAGAGCTCTCAGACAGAGAGAGAAAATCGGAGAGCCTTTCAGAACTTTTGGGGGTCGTTCCAGGCATCTATCTCTTTGACCCGAGAAGTACTTTTTGTAGATGATTCTCTTACTCCATGATTTTTTCCTTGACACTAAGAGCCACAAAATTTTGGCCCCCATTGCAAGGTTTTGGGTGGCCACATCTCGGATTTGCAAGCTGCCTTCCAACAGAGGCTTTTTGATCTTGTCCCAGATGATAAGATGAAGTTTTCTTTCATTGTTCCTTCCTCCTTCCCAGAGGAAACATCTCATCATTTGATCGATTTTGAGATTACTTGTTTTAGGGGCCAGTAGGATTGAATTATGGAAAAGAGGGAGGCTATTTAGGAAAGATTTTATCATAACGACTTTCCCAGCCAGATTTAGTCAGTTTGCCCCCCAGGCCTGAATTTAGCGCTTCAATTTTTTCAGAAGGGGCAGCTAGTGGCTCACTCTTGGGGATGATTTGAATAGGGGAACTCCTAGATACTTGAAATAGTCCCACGTATTTGTACCTTCAATTTCGAGAATTCTTGAAACGTCAGTGATTTCCCTAGCCATGGAATTCCACCCGAAAATCTTACTTTTGTGCAGACTCATTTCACTGCCTGAGGCATCCTTGTACTTATTGAGCTCATATTTGAAGTTCCTAGTTGAGTTGATGTTGGTTCCACCAAGTAACAAGGTATCATCAACGAACTGAGTGTGGTTAAAGTGTTTGACGTTTTGGGTCATTTTTATTCCTGAAAGGGACCTGTTCTGGAGGCAGTTGTCTAACTGGAAGCTGAGAATTGACGCTTGGATGGCGTATAGCAGTGGAGACATGGTGTAGCCTCGCCTTAATCCCCTTGAGGATTGAAATAATTCTATGGGGTGTTCGTTAACCAAAGGGGCAATCCAGGGGTGGGAGACACAAGCCTTGATCCAATTTGTGAAATTTTCCCCAAATCCAAGCTTGTCCATGACTGCAAAAAGGAAATCGAGATGGACTTTATCAAAAGCATTTGCTAGATCTAGTTTAACAATCATACCTTTCTCTTTTCTCTGGCAGCTGGAGTAAATGGCCTCTTGGACCAGGATGATATTGTCCAGGATTTGCCTTCCTTTGATGAATCCTCCTTGATTTTCTGAAATAATTCCTGGGAACAGATTCTTGAGCCTGTTAGTGATGATCTTGTACCTTGTGTTACACAAGGAGATGGGTTGGAATTTGTTGAAGTTGTTGACTCCTTTATCTTTGGGAATTAAAGTTAGGAAGGAAGAGTTGGTGCTTTCTCCCATCTTGAAACACTTATGTGATTTCTTGACCATTCTGAGGAGGTGTTTTTGAATAATAAGACAACAGGAGGTGTAGAACCGATTGGTGAACCCATTTGGACCAGGCGCTTTGTCTGGATCCATTTGGTTTAGGGCTCTTCTTATCTTTTGCATGCTTATTGGAGCTGTCAACTTTTTATTTTCCTCAATCCCTACTAGCTTCGAAACCATTGATAAAGGGTAGCTCGTAGGATCTAAAGATTCAACTTTTGGGGTGATGAACAAATCTTTGAAATAGGAGTGCGCGACTCTCTTTATTCCTTCAAAATATTGGATGACTTGACCTTGGAAATTAATTTGAGTAACCAAATTGAATTCGTCCCAGCTTCCGCTTTCTTGTGAAAATAGGATGTATTTTTATCCCCAGCATGGATCCAGAGATTTCTTGATTTCATTCTCCAGTATTCTTCTTTGGTTCTGTAGGCTTTGTGGAGGAATTTTTGGAGGTCGGCCTCTTGGGATATAGATTCCTGTGTCGGTGGGGTGTCTTCAAAGGCTTTTTGGAGGCGGTCCAGGGTGATTTGAGTGCGAATTTTTTATGTGGATGGAAAGCTGAAGTTCTTTGCCCAATCTTTGAGGTCCTTTTTTAATATACGGAGCTTTTCTTCACAAACGAAGAAAGGGGAGCCTAACGTCTTTCTTTTCCAGGACTCAGAGATGACTTTCTAGAAACCTTCTTGATTTGTCCAAAGGGGGCTAAATCAGAAAGGGATAGGGCCAAAATTTTCCCCAGGGTCGAGAGAGACGAGGACAGGTTTATGATTGGAGGTGTAATTCGGAAGGATTTTTTATCTTGCCATTAGACCGAAAGTTAGGAAGGAGGATTGGACTAGGAATCTATCCATTCAGGCTGCAATATGTCCCGGGCCAACCCATTTGTTGGACCAAGTATATTTTCCCCAATCTGGCTTAACATCCTCCAGATCCCAATCAATCATAAGATCTTCCACCCATTTTCTTGTTGGATCGTGGACTGGCAAGCCCCCTTTTTTTCTGTGGATAAGAGGGTCACATTGAGATCACCGAGGATTATTAAATTTTCAGTGTTATGTGCATTAAAAAAAATCTTTAGAAAATCCCAACATATCTTCTTTTCTGACATCACAACTGGGATGTAGAGGTTAAACAGACTTACATGATGTCCCGATACTTTATGGAGCAGTTTGGTGTAGATCCAATGAGTGTTGCTTTCTTCATCGATCAAATCTAGTTTAGAGTTGTCCCAGAAGGTGGCTATACCTCCTGAGGCTCCTCTTGCACTAATGGTTTTTCCAGGACCTTTTTTCTATAATGAATATCTCGCATGGAGGAGGTCATCTTCCTCTAGTTTAGTCTCCTGAATTAGGAGAATCTCAGGTTTTGTCGTTTGGTCTATATCTCTCAGGGCTTCTTATTTTAATTTTCTTTTGAGACCTTTACAATTCTAGGAGACGTACTGCATTACTTGACGATTTGTAGGGTGGTGGCTCCTTTCAAGGCCTTTCCTTGCTTCCTTGTGGTTCTGGTGCTCATTATTTTAGGAATGGTGTGTTGGGCTCCTTGTGCTACGTCCCGATATGATTGTTCTTCTCTTTTCTTTTTCTCAGGTTTCCTTCCTCTCGATGGCCTTTATGGAATTCCATGAGAGCTACTTGATTCAAAAGTTCCTCCCTCCAATACTCCTCCAGATTTCATGCTCAGCCTGATGTGTTCATCTTGTGGTTTAGCAAGGTTTTTTTAAATTGTTGGTTCAGGTATCGATTCAGGGGTTTCAGATGTCGAAGGGTCATGGAGTTGAGGTTCTGTTGCTTCGGTTCATTTTGCTGGTCCTTCCTTGACATCTGGTCTTGAGTGGTTTTACTTTTCTGGATATTGAGATTTTTTCTTTTTTGGCTTTGCTGCCTTGCCCTTCTTTAGCTTATGCAAACCTTCCCCATCTTCTTTCGCCGCACGCTGAGTTTTAGGACAGTTCCTTTGGAAGTGGCCATGTTCATGGAAATTCCTACACTTGAACGACAGGTGTTTGTAATCTAGCTTTTGGTAATGATGCCAGGTTCCTACAGTGAGTTTTACCGCTTCTGGGAGCCCAGCTTCAAGGTCGAATTCTACACATATTCTGGCATAGGTGTATTTTCCTTTGTTGTCGGCTTTATCTATGAATCTCCTGAACCTATTTCCGATCATTTGCAAGGATTAGAAGCTCCAATAGTGAACCGGGAGATTTGGGAGGCGAACCTAGACCGAGACCTCTTTTGGAACATCAACAGAAGGATCAAAGTTGGGCATCCATCTATTTAGATATAGGCCTTGGGTGGCCATGAAATAGGGTCCGCTCCTGAATATCATATCACGATCTTCTTTTGAAATGAATTCAAAAATAAAGAAGCCCCTTCCCACGGGGTAGCAAGTTACGCTTTGTTGCAGTTGGGGCCTCTAGTTTCGCTAGATCCAGTTGTCTGTTGTCTTTGTCGATGGCCATAACCCCATAAATTGGTCGACTAAGCCTCTATCAGCCAAAGCCAAGGAAATCTTGATGGGTTGGTCCTCCGACAAAACTATTTTCGGGATCGTGTGAAGTTTCTTGATGAATTTTGGGATATCAGACTGAGAAGGTTTTTTACCTTGGGCGTTGACGAGTTTCCTGAAGGTGTCATCAATCAAGGAAGGAGAGGGGTGAGCCAATTCCCTACCCCCAGGCGCACTCATGGTGGCTATGGCCCTGAACCAAACCCTTAGCGGAGCCAAACCCTAGCGCAGACAAATTTTGATGCCTATTACCTTGTTGTTTATTTCTTGAGATTGTTAATTATGATGAATGAATGAATTTTTTATGTAGGATAATTCCTCATCAATAAACCAATCACCCAATTCCTTAAGAGTGTTAATGGCCTCCTGAGTGAATCAGGTTGATTTTTCAAAATAAGGTGCATGGGAATCATGAAATAACTACAGATATCATAGAAGATTTTTTTAAAGTTAATTTCTACATTTAGAACAATATATGTGGACCAACTCTTCAGAAGGCGACCAATTCCAGGCTAGCAAAGGGAAATGTGTCATCGCACAGACAACATCAGTTAAATAACCAAATATAAAGAATCCACTTGGAGGTACTTATTTATATTTTTGAACCTCTTGCTTGATGTTAGCAGAGAGGATGTGATCCCAATTAAACACTTATTCTTTAATAAATGGTGAATCAGGGGAACCCAACTCAATTTAAACTTAGAATCATCCTTGTCACCATAAAAGTGACAAAGCATGATGTCTCTAATCCTGGAAGGTTTCTTCAACCATGGAACATAGTAAATTTTATCTCCAATAACTTTGAAGGAATTGGGATCACGCCACCAATTCCTATTTAAATCCTCCATTTGTAGTTCTTCCCCCTCCACTTCTTTTTGAATGAATTTCTTAATAAAACTATCACCTAGACAAATTGTAGGTGCATCTAGTTTCTACATATTGGCAATGTCATCTCACCTAAAAGACCCAATTTGTGAAAGCATTTGATGGAGATTTTCTAACTAAATGGTATTTTTGTCTCCAAAGCTTGGGATTTTTGGAATAAGGATTTTCTTGGGGTTCTACAACGAAGATATAGTATCATCTATTACCTTTAGAGAGAAACCTTTTCCCAAGGAAGTGCACCCATTTTTTCAGGGGGGTCTTGGGCATTTTTTTCCAAGGTTTTTTCAAGATTGGTCATGGTGTTGTGAGCTCTACTCACATTTTTTTGAGTTGGCATTCTCTCGAGAGGTAGGCTTTTTAGGATTTTCTTGGATTTCTATTCGTACACTCCAATCCAGAGCTTAGATCTATATTCTAGTTGGAGATATCATGGGACATGTGCCTCCACTTCCTTTTGAATGAATATATTAATAAAATTGTCATCTAGAAAAGTTGTAGGTGCATCTAGTTTCTACATATTGGCAATGTCATCTGGCCTAAAAGACCCAATTTGTGAAAGCATTTGAAGGATATTTTCTAACTAAATAGTATTTTTGTCTCCAAAGATTGGAATTTTTGGAATAAGGATTTGCTTGGGGTTCTACAATGATGATATAATATCATCTATAACCATTAGAGAGAACCCTTTTCCCAAGTAATTGCACCCATTTTTTTAGTGGGGGATTGGGTTTTTTTTCCAAGGTTTTTTCAAGATTGGTCATGGTTCTCTGAGCTCTACTCACATTTTGCTGAGTTGGCATTCTTTAGAGAGGTAGGGTTTTGAGGCGTTGCTTGGATTTCTATTCTTACACTCCAATCCAGAGCTTGGATCTATATTCTAGTTGGAGAGATCATGGGACATGTGCCTCTGCTCCAAAGATTGTGGGGCATAGCTCATCATTCAAATTTGAGATTACCTCCAAGAATCACTGCATTTATTGGTATGGAACCTCTCTCTCACAAAGTAGATTTCAAATTAGTTTGATATTCCATTTCCTAAAGGTATTTTCAACAAAGTTTTAATTTGTTCAATTATTAAAACAAAAGTTAAAATTCTATTTGATTGGAACGTGAATATCACCAACTCTATATTGTTGGCATTGTTTGAGTTATATTGAAACATATTTGGGATCACAAAAATGGCGTTTTTTTTTTCTCTATGGATAAATGGAAGAATCAAGGATTGTTTAAAGCTCCTAACTTCCCATAATTATTACACGTGGAAACTCAAAATACAATAGTTGTTGCAATTTAAAGGGGTTTGGAAAATTTTAGCAGAGACTCAACCAATGTTTACCAAGGAAATTGAGATGTTTTCCTATCAAAACAAACATGATGAAGCCATGAGTCTCATTGGATTTCATGTTTCAGATATAGTTTTTTGTTTCACACTTTTGAATGTAAAGATCCAAAATAAAGTTGGGAAAAGTTGGATTCTTTATTTGGTAAATTCGATGAATCTTGAGCCCTACAATTGGAAGTAGATCTTTCATCACATGTATCTAATGAACATGCATTGGTTGACGATTATCTTTCCAAATTTATGATACTCGTGGATAATCATGTGGCAAAACCAAATCGAATGAAGAGTGCATTTTCTTGATTTTATCCAAACTAAAAGGTCCTTTCTAGGTATTTTCTTGTTCATTTTATTCTACCATGGATGTAGAGGGAAGTGATTTTAAGATACTCTATTTTGAACTTTTCTGTGAGCGTCTTACTAGGGAACAATCTAAGCTTATGCAATTAGATGTTTTTTCTAGCTCTAAGAATCAAGCTTGTGTGGCTCATACCTCCAAAGGTAAGCACAAAACTTGGTATAATCAAAAGCAATATTATTCTCACGTTGGTGAGTCTACCTCCAAGCCTCATCAGAAAAAAAAAATATTTTCCTCCATCTTCCAAGTCTGGTGAGTCTTCCTCCAAGACAAGGAAGAAAAAGTCAAGTGAAACATGTATTTTCTATGGCGGGCGAGTAGGCCAAATCCAAATGTTGGTTGAAACTTGAAGCTTTGATTGAAGCCATGAGGAAACCCAAAATTTTAGTGCCCCAACCTTATTCATTAGGTAAATTGCATGCTTTATCTTCTCAACCTTTATATGCATCTTTAAACAACCAAATACTTGATTCTGGTGCATCACACCACATGACTCATTCTCATGAGTTGTTTCCTTCTACATCCGAATGTAGAATTTCATAGATTGTAGTAGGAGACTCTACATAGCTTGATATTTTAAGATCAGGCACTATGCAATTTGATGATGGGCACATCAATGATGTTCTTCTTGTTCCCGACATCTCTAAAAATATTTATATGTATTGGAATTATCATTCTGGTAATGGGAAAACAATAGAGTTTTCTCCTAATGATGTAGTCATTTGAGAGCTATAGAATCCATACATTGTTGTTTCTTTTGGAAGAGTTGATCATAGTTCGGGTTTTCTTCTTTTGATATTTCCTCCAGTTCCTATTTCATTACACATGTTGATTCTTTGAGTAGGATTTTGGATGAAATATTTGGACATTAAAACTATAGATATTTGTAGCATTTGAACACACAAAATTTGGTGCTTGGTCTTCCTAAAGTTTCTTGTAGTGATGGATTTTTTCTAGGTTGTGTCCTTGGGAAATAACATTAAGATCATTTTCCTAAAGGAAAGGCCTTTCATGCTACGACACCTCTTGAGTTGGTACATAATGATCTCATGTTGCTTCCGACTCATTCATTTTTAGGGGCTAAGTATGCACTTACTAAATTCATGGACGAATTCTCAAGTTGCTCTTTGGTGTACTTTCTTAAGTACAAGAGTGAGGTATTTTCTAATTTTAAGACCTTCAAGGATATTGTTGAGAAGAAATCATCTCTTTCTATCAAGAAACTAAGCAAAGATAATGTGGGGGAGTACGCCAATCAAACATTCAAGGATTTCTGTAGAGAACAAGGAATTCAATATTAGCACTATGTTCCCTAAACCCATTAGCTAAATGACATTGCTAAAAGAAAGAACTCGATAGTGAAAGAAATGACAAACTGCATGATTCGGTCCAAGAACATGGAACCTTTTTTCTTTCATGGTTGAAGCAGTAAATTGTGCCAATTACATTTAGAATTAGATGCCTCGTAGGGTAGTGCTACATATGAATCCAAAGGAAGCTTATAACTCCAAAGGAAGCTTGGGGCCATGTTAATACCAATGTCTCTACTTTTAGATTATTTTACAGTCCAATTTGGGCCTTAATTCCATATCAAAAACATAAAGCTATGGAGAAGAAGATATGGAGAAGAAGAGATTGATATTTGTTGGTTATTGTGAGAATATAAAAGTATATAGATTATTTGATCATCATATTTCTAAAGAAGTATTCTTTCAAAAAACTACCCATTTTGAGTAGGGCTTCCACCCAACATCATCTTCTTGTCCACTTTCAGATTCTCATGATGACAATAGTGTATATCATGCTGACAGGTTTTCTTTTGTAGACTAAGATAATGAACATATTGAAGTTGAATATTTTTGTGTTTTTATTAAATATTTAAATCATTTTATTTTATTATAGAGGTGGCAGTGGCCTTCTCGAGCATCAGACTTCTTGGAATTGAAAACCCTCTTCAATATTATCGGAGATTGGTTAAAATTAAAATTAAAAAGATCTCTGTAGCATGTGTTTCAGTCCTCCATGTCAACATCGGTTTAATTCTCTGACCTACTATAGCGCACCCCATCAAGGTTCAAAATTAAACACGTCACATCCCGTCAAAGTCCTTCTAGCACGTCATAGAAGTATAAGAAAATATTTGACCGTAAAAAAAATATCTGGCTTTTGTTTTTGTCATTTTTTTGAAAAATGTGAAAGAAAATAAAAAATTTCATGTGAAAGGTTAGATTTTTAAAATGCCCATCAAACTAATTTGGGTTTCCATGGTAATTTTGTGAGTTCGTGGAGTGTGCCACCGTCATTGTCTGCCCACAACCACACTAGTCTGACACAGACTACTGCTGCAAACGTCGGCGCCATCCATCAGAGATTGATGTCCCATCACATGAAATCGTCCTAAAGTGATGGCGATTAGGGTTCAAAATTGAACATGTCACGGCCTGTCAAAGGCCTTATAGCACGTCCCAGAAGTATAAGAAAATATTTGGCCGTAAAAAAAAAAGCTGGCTTTTGTTTTTGTCATTTTCTTGAAAAATGTGAAACAAAATAAAAAATTTCATGTGAAGGGTTAGATTTTTAAAATGCTTGTCATGCTAATTTGGGTTTCCATGGTAATTTTGTGAGTTCGTGGAGTGTGTCGTTGTCATTGTCTTCCCGTAGACACATTAGTCTGACACGGACTACTGCTGCAAACGCCGACGCCATCCATCAGAGATCGACGTCCTATCACATGAAATCGTCCTAAAGTGATGGCGATCAAACCACATTTTCTCTTTCTCAATGTGGTTTGATGGCGATCAAACCACATGAAATCATCCTAAAGAGATCGATGTCCCATCACATTTTCACAATGATGACAGAAAACTATTTAACACGAACGAATGACCGCAGTTTTAGAGGGCCATAGAGATGATCGGTAATGTTGAATCTTTACCAGCCCGTCCAGTAAAGATTTTCTGGATCGCCCTGAGTGATTTATTATTTGGATCGTTTTTACAAGTCTACAATAGAATCGCTAGGCAGGGAGAGCGGAGCCATCGTGGAAGAGGAAGGCATGCATTGAGTAATTGTATTTTAATTTGGCTACGGGGTGAAGAAATTGCTAATGGGTCTGGCCGAAGAGGCGATATGATTTCAATTTGTTGCCCTTTTAGTTCTATTTTTATTCCTTGAATGGATTTTGATATTTTCTTCTTACTCGAAGTCGTTTGCCTCATATCCTCACCCATACCCAAATTCTCTCAAAAATCTGAAGAACCCACCGAGCTTACCATGGCCTAATTCTTTTAGCAATCAAAGCCTTTGGAATTTTGGTAGTTTCTCTGCATTTATTGGAAAATAATTCGTCAGTGGTATTCTCTAAGGTGTGTTGCAAAGTTTCTAATGTTCTCATTAAAGTTCGGACTGAAACCTGTTCTTTACTCTTTTTCTACTATTTATCACATTGTGGGTAGTTTGTAATCTGCCTTCCTCTAAAATCCATAATTATTGTTTTTACCCAAGTCCAGTATGATACCTATAAATGTAATATGTTCTGTGAAATTGTTCAATCCATGTATTTTTTCTTTTAATTAATTCAGTTTTGTTATGATATTGGTTTACGAGCTTTTGGTTCGGAATTATTTTTGTACCTGCCACTGTGTACTGCATTTCGTCTTCTAAATCATGTCTGGTGAATATGAACAGGTGTGTGTATGGTTTCACAAGCATCCACGTGTGCGCGGTAGTTCTGAAGCTCTTTAAATTTTCGGCAACCAGGCACGGTGTTTGAGCAATTCCTGGTTAGATGAGAGGCGAATAAATCGTCCCTAGATTCAATGAGTTTTTATTAGAAATTAAAGGTTTATAAAATTATATTTAAACATGAAAGTTTTGGAAACCCATAAATGTTGATAGGTGAAGAAATTGTTCTCGATTCAATGAGTTGATTGTTTGATATCTATGCACACAAGAAAAATGTTCTGATAAATATAGGTAGGACGAGTATCCATTTTAATAGAGAATTTGTAGAATATGATTTATTTACTAAGAGAGACATCCACCAACTCAACCCTGGTCCCGAAAGGTTGATTGACATCTAGAAACTCACACCTATTTACCTGCTCCAATCCCACCTGCACGCAACTAAATTTTTCAACTAAATTTTGTGCCTTCATATGTTTGAATAAAATTGACAGAATACTCTCTTGACAGAATACTCTCGGTGTCACCTTTATTCAAAGATATTTTCCTGTAATACAAGTCTTGATTTCCTCTCCAACTTGGGGTAAGTCAAATATTCTCGGTGAGATGTTGAACTCTTGAGTGATGTATTTGGAGTTTCCATGCCTATCTTACAGAACGTAATTTTATGCAAAGTAATATTCCATCTTTCGAAAGCTTTTTGATTCTGGAATCTAGATTGATTTTGACCAGGAAATCACAACATTTTCAATGATGCTAGGGTTCCTTGGTTGGAATATCGTTACTATGATCCTAAAACGGTGGGACTAGACTTTGAAGGGATGATTGCAGACATTAAGGTAAGACAATTTTTTTAGCTTGGGTCTTTTCACAGAATTAGATGTTAGGTATATGCACTGTTAATTATTTGATTATTCAGAAACAATGAAGTATAAAAATGAAAGAAAAATGCAAAAGATCTCATATTATTCAGAGAGGATACTTGATTAAATTTGCATGGAGGAGACCCTGCAGCTGGTTACTGCATCCTACTACCTTCACCTTCCTAAACATTTTCCTTGCCACTAGTTGCCTCTTGATGTTCTTCAATGTAGTAGTTTGCAAGGGTCCCTTGGCATTGCTAATTTTTATGCATTCTTGCATGGAAATAATTTTACCTTTGGATAACTCATAACAAATGTACAAAGATGATTACAATTTTTCCATGAATCAACAATTTGAATTACAATTTGAATCAACAATTTTTCCAAAAGCAAAAAAATCCTATTTTCTGGGACGGTTTCAACAACTACCTCCCTGAATGTTGCTTCATTGGTGTCGCCATATCTCGTAGGCTTATAATCTGACAGACTAGTGGAAAAATTAAACTACATTGAAACCAACTTTTGAAATTTTATCAGAATATGCATACTTGATATTTTATACATTTCCTTCGGTGTCAATGAGGATGTTTCTTGAAGCAATTTTGTCGCATTCCAGGCTTGGCACATGCGATGCCTTTGAACCAGGCGTTCAACAGAAACATTATCCTTCTATTCCTTCATTTATAAGCAAAACCAAAGCAAAGAGTACCACATACTTATGTCTAAACCATCATATCCAATAAATGTGGGAAAAATGCTCCAACAAGACAGTGGATAGGTAAGTCTAGCATCCAATGGCAAACTTCAAACCTTTGAGAGGTAGCCAGACTCACCATAGAGGCCATTTGACACATTGTTCTTTCATAATTTAAGAGGGGAAAAAGCAAAAACACCATGAAAGTGAATGAAAACAAGGAAACACACTAAAAACAGTTTCTTGCATTTATTATTTTGAAAATGAATGCAAACAAAACCATCCAGAAATGCAAAATTGGCACCATTTACCTACCAAATCGACATGATCGAGAGGATAAGAAGTCTTTTTATTTTCTATTGTTGTTATGAGTTGATCCACATCCCTCCAATCTATCTGCTCCTCCAAATTTGACCATTTCCCTCGCTACATAAATAGGCAATGTACTTACTACCAACAAAAAAGCAAAGACAACACTGCAATAACTTGTTACAATCGATTTCTTTCAACCAGAGGAACCCACGACCTGGTCTTCCCTCTTTTACTTTCTTCACATGCCATAGTCACTGCCAATGGCAACCATCATGTCGTTACTATTGCCATGTCTCATTCATTTACTACCATTTGAATTTTAAATTTTGTTTGGAATTTGAGCATTTTCGTATTAAGGCATGTGTAGTTGGAACGGAACGTGTAAGACATCAGACTAACGGTTTCTCATGTCTCGATTGAGTACCATAGTTTCCAGTTCCATGATCATCTCACAGTTTCACACTTAATAGATGTAAATGGGGAAGGTGGACATAAATGTTTGCCTGACTCCATCACGTAACATTCAAGCATTACCATTTTCATAGAATCCCAATGCAGGCTTCAAGGTAGAGGCTAGTTCTTTCGGGGTCGTCTCTCTCTTTCTCCACAAATCATCCACCTCAGTGAAAAAAAAATTCTTTATAAGTACCAAATTCACGACTATTTTGTTTGTGTTTTGGTGGGTCCTTATCAACCCTTCGAATTCGAACCAGAATCTGGCCGAACAGTGAAATGAATGGGACAGGCCTTGAAAGGAAGGAGAAATTTGGCAGGACAATGAAATTAATGGGGGTAGGCCTTGAAAGGAAGGAGAGAAGGTCATGAAAGCTATTATTTCATGCATGAAGACCCCAGGATCGGTCAATCTAGAAGCTATCGGTCATTACAGTAGGTCCAGGGCGAGGGGGAGCTTCTTCTGTTACTTTTCATTTTTGTGAAGCTTCAGCTAGGTGGCAGTGAAGAATTGGAATGAAGTGAGTGTAATGATTAAGCTGGGGGGTCCAATCTTTGATTGCAGTACGTAAGAGTTGTTTTACTAAAAATGGTTCTAATGAACATTATTTGTTGGTTTTCCCTATCTTAGCCCATGTATTACTTGCATGTGTTCTTTGTCACCTAGAAGTTGTATGGTATTGTTTTCTTGTTTTCTTGAATTTTGATTTTTGGATTGCATGGTGAAACTTGGCAATTATGGCAAATTTTTAGACGACCCTTCTTGTAACTCTGTTCTACCCATTGCCATTGCACCTCATCACTTCATAGTTGATTGTAGACAGGCAACATGTGCATGTTGATCTTAAACCGAACCCCTCTTTCCCCTCCACTAGAACTCATAGACTAACCTCAATGAGCCCTTGGGCTACCCTTGAGAATGGTCTTCTTTCTGGCACGAAGAAGTCGTCTTTTGGTTGAAGTTTGTAGTATTGTAGGAGTTCCTTTTTAACTTGCAGATGTAATACTTGTACATATATTTTCTTTGTTTTTGAAATTTCTTGAGTTTTGTTGTCATGATTTTTTATTTTATTTTTATTTTAATAAAAAAAACTTGATGGTAACATTTTTCTCATGTTCACAACTCTCCTCTTTATCCCAATAAACTTCAACACCTACAATTCAATCCACACTATTATCTTTTTTATTTAACAATAAATTTGGACTCACATAATGGTGTTGTTAAATTTAGAAAATAATTTTGCCTCCAATTTTTTTTTTCATTTTAACCACTGCCTTGTTGCATTATTTCTATTCACTTTTTTAGAATCATCTATAAAATTATTTTCCATAGATATAGCCATCTATTTTTTACACTATTAATTTTAAGACACTAATAATTTTGGATTTATTGATTTTTTTATTAAAGATAAATTTGATTAGAAAAGTAATACTTTATTTAACATATTTTTTTATGAAGCTTGTACTTAATTTATTATTGTCAATTAAAATGTATTTTTTCTAAAAACTTTTCATTGTGGAAGGGTTGCATGAATATTTACCCTTTTCACTGAAATTAGAACCCACCCTTCAAATTTGATCACTGCACCCCATGACATTTAATGCCGAGACGGTTTAATGCTCTGACCTGTTATAGCGCACCCCATGGCATTTAATGTTGAGCGATCACATGTAAAAATCTATGAGTGATGACATGTATAATGTCCATAATGATCGAACAACAATTGCATTTCTTCAAAGCAAATAGAAGGGATGACGGGGAATTTTAAAGTTCTTTAGTAGACTGAATCTACTTATGAATTTATAAATATAATTTTTGTATTTAAAAATTTCATTTTCTTTCATTTTAATTTATGAAAAATGAAAACTTATTTATAAGTATATTGGTGAAGTTTATTTGTTTTTTCTTAAATTTAATATTTATACATTTTTAAATTGAATTAGATAAATGGAGATTTGTCTCATCACAAGATTGGTTATCTTCTCTCAAATTGGAGAGTCCTAAGTAGTTCACCATTATTATTATGTTTGTAGTATATAGTATAATTCATCATTATTATTATGTTTGCAATACATAGTATTTGATATGAGGTTGACTATATTGAATTTGTGATTTTGAAAATTAAAACAAAACTTTAATGATAGTGTAATAATCAATTAAATCAACATTTCATTATAAATTGATTCAGTGATCGATGGATAACTAACTCGGCAAGGGACTTGAAATCATGAATACGATGGGATGGTCTTCGTTTTGAGTTTCATATTCAAATTTTAAACATTGGACTCCACCCCCTCTCGTTTGAAAAATCACCGCTCCAGAGTGCAGGTAAGTTTAGAATGAAAGGGTGCAATGTGACTTTGAAAAATTAAAATTTGGGGTTTTCTTTCTCGCCCTAGGATAATATTTCTAAAACAATGATAATTGAATCTTACCTTGAACGCAACAAAGCCAAAGATTAAGTGAATGCACTCCACCTCAAACATATTTAAGCTTAATTCCCATGCAATAGGAAGTGACACATTTCCTTTGTAAATATTTAATTTGTTTTATATTCTTTTTAATCTTTAGTGTTCATTTAGTTTGCATTTATTATGAGAACAATTGCATGTAAGGCTGCGTTAGTTTGCCAACCATCACATTATTGGTTTTTCAGAGTTTATTTTTAAGGATCCTAGAAGATAGGAATATATCATGAATATATTATTGGTGGTAGGAATATAGGAATATATTATTTGTGGTTTATTCTTGAGTAGGTTTAATGGTTAAGAACATGGGTTTCCTCTTAAGAGGTCACAAGTTCAAATCCAAAAGAGGATAGGGTATGTATACATCCGTAAACTTTATCAGTAAAATCGTTGGACGAAAAATCGAATAAAATAATACAATATGTATCGTTAACATAGCCCCTGGTCAAAAAGAAAATAGTGGCTAACTCTGGAGCAATTTACCTTTCTGGCGAAACTCAGACTATCCCTAAAAAGCTGGCAGCATTCAGACCCATTTTCCGAGTCATCTTTCCGGCAGGTTCTCCAGCGGTGTGGTTTTGAATTTCCGGCCAATCCAGAACTCTGATCGATTTTCTGAGCAATTGGATTGATTTAAAATAAGACAAAACCCCTGAAATAAGATTTTGAAATGCATGAAACTTTGATTTTTTTGACTAAAAAATCTAAGCCCTCTAACCTCCCCATCCAAGTGATCAATGCGTCTTTGTTGGCATCTCATCTTGTCTGCTAGCAGGGGCCAATGTAGCGGCAGGGACCCCAAAACGGGCAAAATACTCAGGAACCGGTAGATCTGTAAGGTCCCTCGGCAAAAAGGAGTGAAAAAGGGCAATCAACGCCTCCCCGACAGCCTTAAATAGATCACCAGCAAAAGAAATAAAAGGAAAAAGTCAGTGGCAGGATTTACATTCAACTTTATGCACAGCAAATTTCTATCTAAGACTGCAGATAAAAGTCTCCACATCAGGAAAAATTAAGTTTACTTGCGGGAGAKCTAATTACACAAAAAACACTGGAAACCCTGAATTGTAGATGAATTGCAGAAATTGACTGGGAGATGCGAATTTTACTGAGTTTCTTACAATCTGTGTCGTTTGCAAGTCGTGGTGCACCGCTTGAGGGTTTGGCCGACAATAAAATGGGGCAAAATTGCAGAAACAAAAACATGAGAACAATCTACATTAAAAATGGAATCTTTTTGAGTCCATTTTCCAAGCCTAAAATGAAACCTAAAATGGAATAAGCAGGGTTTCTATATTTTTCTTTCATATCCTTGTCTTGATGAAAATTTACATTTAAATTATTAAAAAAATGTAAATTCAACTTGAGTGGGTCTAATGGTTAAGAACATGTATTTCCTCTTAAGAGGTCATTGGTGTGATCTTAAAATTAGAGTTTCATGGAATGTTTTTTGAAGAATTGCAACACAAGATTAGAACATTAAAAAATAAGTTGAGAATAAGAAGTGACTTTCACCTTGGAATTGCAAGTAAGCCTTTGAGGTTTTCTTTTCACAAGGGAAAAATATCTTATATTAGATATATAAAATAAAAATTTACAAAATTCTGCTCAGAAAAGAGTATTCTTTCTGTCCTTTTACAGATCGTACCTTTTTGTCTATAATTGTCTTTCACAAAAACTTTTTACAAAGAGACAAAAACCAAAAATTATAGCTCTATAACATTTTTGATCACCATTAACTCATGAAAAGTGGATTTAGTATTTAGTCATATTTTCAAAGCTTCCAACTTGATCTCCCATTCCTTTGGAAAAAAATAACATTCCTTCCTCCATTAACAAAGCCTGTTTAGATAGTTGATTTGCATCCTTATTGAATTCCCTGTAAATGTGTTGTATTTTTAGGTTCTGGAATTTTCTACTCATCTCACGGATTCTGGTCATCCAAGGCTGTAGTGAGATCACCTGCAATTTGTTTTTATAAGAAAATCGGTCTACAATTACTTTGGAATCTCCAACCAACTGTAAACTATAAACTAGCTTATGAAGAGTGAAATGCAAAAGATTCCACAGTGCTAGTAATTATCCTCTAGTATTTGTTCCCATCCCGCGACTCATTTTGATACTAAATATACCCCCCTTTAGACATTTTAGCACTGCACCCGCTCCACATTTTTCTCCTTCATTTTGTGAAGCCCCATCAAAAAAACCCACTGCCAAGTTTGTTTCAGGTATAGGAGGATGAACTGCTCTTTGTGACTGAATAGTAACAGATTTGTTAAATTCACCCAGATCAAGAAAAACTCGATTGATTACCTTATGAATAGATAGTGGATGATTATCAAAGATAATTAGATTCCCCTGTCTCCAAATTTCCCAACAAATATAACAAGGTAAATTCGACCAATTTTCCTTTTATTTATTACAACTCTGAAAAGTTTCACTGATCTGTCCACCTTCCCACTTTTTGAAACTTAAGAACTTTTAGTAGATTATTCCAGATTTCTTTTGTGAAGGAATAAATTATCATTAAATTATTAATTGTTTCCTCTTCCTCTCCACATAGGAAGTGTCTACTCGGACCAACAAACCCCCTTTTTATCAAATCATCCCATGTTAGAATTTTATTTTCTATCATCAACCAACAAAAAAGTTTGATCCTCAATGGGATCTACCAATTCCAAATATCACTCATCCATTCATTTTTATCTTCTTCCACATTCTCTAGAAATTGTTCCTCATAAGCTTGTTTTGTAGATACTTTTACTAGCTTATTGTCCCAAGACCAATAGATTTTATCTCTTTAATTAGTTAAGATAAAGCTTGAGTGTTTTAATCCCCTCACATAGTTCTCCCATTCGCATTTTTTTAAACCAAATAGTTCAAGGGACTCTTAACTCTTCCAAATAAAACTGTGTTCCAACCCAGGGTCGGCTAAAAATACTTGGTCTAGAGTGAAAATACCTTTTAAGTGTAGCAGTGAAATCAAATTCTCAGACAATTTGTAGTAATAATGTGATCCTATCAGTGGATCCAACCCAATTCTTTTATCCTTTCCAGTTCCAGGCTTCCATGCTAACCAATCAGTGACAATAGACCAAGAATCATAAAGTGTTTTCCAACATTTTGACATACCTTTCACATTTGAATTCCCTTTTCTAAGCTAACCATTCACATAAAGTCTTTTTAAATATTTTTTAATAATTACTTCATGCCACATCCCATTACCAAACAGACTCCTCCATAGGATTTTTATAACCAATGCTTTACCAAACATGAAGATATTTTTAAAGCCCCAACCTCCACACTTCTTAGGTTTTGCAAGCCTGCCCCATCTTACCAAATGGAAACATTTTGTCTCTTTGTTTCCCGACCATAGGAAACTAAACATCCTCCTTCTAATTCTATTCAATATGATTTTGGGTATATTTTCCATAGCCAACCAGTACACTGAAATGCTTTCCAAAACTAAATTTATCAAAATATACCTTCCTCCCAAAGTAAACCATCTATGACACTAGTTGGAAATTTTATTTTCCACTTTTTTAATCAGCCAACACCAATCATTAATCACATAGCAATTTGGTTTTAGGAAAAAACCCAAGTATTTAAAACCATCATCTAAAGGTTTTACCTCATAAGGTAGTAAATCCTTCAAGGGAATCAATTCCTCTGAAGTCCAGCCTAATTCCAAAAATTGTGACTTGAGTGCACTGTAAGCCATTCCATTTCCATTGCTAAATAAGTCTAGTTTTGAGACTAGTTTTACCATAGGTGAAAAAGTGTGAGGCTCCTCCATCTTAAACCAATTGGACCGAACAAAGGAAACAAACTCTGTATCTTTTAACCATACTGGATTAAATTTGAACCAGATCTTATACCTTTTCTGAGGTGGTTCCATTTGGAAAACAACTGGAATATGATTAGAAATATTCACTTAAACCACCAAGGATCTAAAAAAGTTCCTTGAATCCATCAATGATTCACTTATTAAAAATCGATCCAATCTTTTTTCTATAGAATCTTGATTTCCCTTGCCATTCCTCCAAGTAGGCAGAATATTTACATGTTCTAAATCAATAAAACCTTCTCCTTTTATCATTTGATTGAAATAAGAAACTAAAGGATCCCTTCTAGCATTAATACCCCAGATTCTCTTGCAAACATTGTAAAGTTCAGATCACCACCCAAAATTAGATTTGGATCTTTTAGAATACCATCCCTTTTTAAAAAGTCCAAGAAGCTTTGTCTTTCGGCATACGACTGTTATAGCAAGATTTTCCTCACCATTTCTATCTTGCACAGAGGGCCTTTTTCCATTTCCCTATGCAGACTTATCAACCCCTTTTTGATAAATCCAGAGACAAAAATATATATATATTTTTCACATATATGCTCCCTAACTGCTTTGCAAGATGCATATACATTTGTTGCTCCACTATAGTTCGCGTATATCGGTATTTGTGCTAGAAAATACAAAATGAGGTTGGGTTTCCATGTCACGAAAAAAGATCTCCGATCCTTGGCCTTCCATGCACTGGAAACGTTTCGACTCGGTCCTTCAGTTGCATTATGGAGGCTATAAGAGCACAATTTTGAACTATGGAAAAGAGGAGAAAGCATTCAACTTTGAGAGAAAAGTTACTATGGAGAAATTACTTCATATTGAGTCTGCATCCCTTTGTCCATCAAGTCTAAACACAGTGTTCAACCCCCAAGCTCTTTCCTTATTGTCGAGAGGACCTCATTACCTCTTTGCTATGAGCTTGCCTTTGGTGGAGGATTGAAGTGGTGGAGACCTAGTTGGAAGGAACTTGGTTTCTTGGTTTCGAACTGTGCCAACACAGAAGTCTGCAATTTTGATACTTTTGTTGATCAATTATTAATAGAAATACTCCTTTCCTGTCCTATCAATATCTTGCAAATATATGATTATTATCCATGGGCATGTTTGTAATGTTTATTAATGGCTTGTGCTATCTAATGTGCTAACTCATTTTATATATTGTCACTATATACTTGCATTGCTTGTTTGTTGATAACTTCTTGTAGGTGTAAAGCTTTGGGTCAAAGTGCTCAACGGTGGAACGACATCAAACGATTGGATTGAGGTAGGCTTCTTCCTCATATTGCACATCAGTTTATATAGCACATGTTGGAATTGAGTTGATTTCTACAGTCATACCTGTTTGTTGTGGTTTACCCTTGGCCATAGAGATTTTTTCCCTTGTAACAGAATTGGCGACTCCATTAGGGAGAGATCTTCCTTCTAAGGGTTGAAGTATTTTTTCTTCTTACATTGCTCTTTTTCCTTTGTGTTTCTTGTCGTATCACAATTGGACAGAGTCTGTTCACTCTGGGTATGATTTTTTCAGCCTTTTAGCCTTGCCTAGCCTTGTTTTAAAAGATATACGCCCTTTTTTCCCTGACAGCTGCGTATACACACTTGTTGTCCCACTGCAAGAAGTGTATATATGCCCTTTTCTCTTGAACAGTCGTGTATACCACTTCCCCTTGCTTGCTTTCTTGGTTTAGTGACTGCTGGGTAGGTTTTGAGGATCACTGAGCCTTCTTAGGTCTCTGTGGTGCCTGTTGAGATTATCTGAGATGACAGGAAACCTGTTTGGAGTTGAATTTTTGGGCGGCGTCTTTCTCTTTGTTTTCCATTTTTTATTTGTCCTTGGTAGTTGGGTTGTCTTCTTAACTGCTTGGTACTCTGATCAAGTGATTGATTTTATACACAATAGAAGTTATATATCAAGTCGCTTATTAGTCCATGAATTTTCTTTTTAATACATTGAAAATACAAAAAAATAGGTATTTTTCATTAGTTGGTATTTTTGTCTTGGAACCTTTATCATTAGCTTAGCACATTTAGCGAAAGATTGCATTTGACTTCTGAGTTGTAGAGTTAAAATTGAAGATTGCACTGTTTTTATTTAGCATATCATTCACTAAAAAGTTAAATTTAGGCTTTGCATTATATCTATTTTTATTTTCATGCAGAGTCATAACACCATGAGTTTCATTTTCATACCTTTTTGAGTAATCACGGCCAATAAAATTTACACTTTAAACTAAAATTGATTAGTAATGATATTTTTGTTTAGGGTGCACAAACTAACCTAGGATTTAGTGCCTTGGAATAGGATTTACTGAGTAAACTTCTCCAAGGAAATTAAATCAATATATGTGTCTGAGAAAGGGAGTTGAGAAATCCATTGTATAATTGGTAATATCAGGAGGCTCCGCTCACACTGGAGTTAAGCATGAGGTCACGTGAAGTTTGTTGAAGGGATAACCCCTGGATACTCACCTAGCGTCAGAGATATTTCTGTGGATTTATTCATATTTGGGGATCTTGCTAGTATCCATACCTCTGTGAGAGGCAGTACTTTCAAGGTTTCAGACTTTGCTACCCTGGCCATACAGTAATCCATACTTATGATTGTTCGCTTGTGAATGGGTTATACAGTGTTTGATTAGTTGTTTGACTTAGGTTTCTCATGGGTTACTTGTAGGGGTTATTTTTCTTGTATCCTAGGTCAGATAGGGGTCGGACAACACACAACCTTTATGGAAGATTACCTCTTTGGGGAGATCTGACCGACTGGTTGTTAAGCCTATGAGGGCCCTTACAACTGATTATGTTACCTCCAAACTTTAGCCGGGAGTATCAGGTCCCTCCTGGATGAGGCATACCTTCTTTAGCGAGGGAGGCCACTCAACCACTTTAGCCCGTTTGCATTCATATTGGCCATTTGACTTTTTGGTATGCTCTTTGATTACTAGATGGCCTTAGGATATATTTTTATTTGTTGAGAGTCATAATTCATCATGGAGTTGGACCATCTTCCTCGCAGGTCCCATCGGTTGTTACAATTACCACAGGTTTTCAAGCTATTGCCTTCTAAAAGGCGTAGAGTTATCAGGAGGGGTACACACACATCCACTTTTTAGACTTGTGATCCCACAAAGATGAGTACTGAGTCTAGTCTTCAGAACACTGGGATTTCATCGACTCCCAATCCCACTATAGTTAATTGCACTCCATTGACACCTACAACTGCTACAATTGCAGTGCCGGAGGCCTACACCGGTACTATGGCTCGACCCGTAGTCAATGCTTCATCTCTTGCGTCTAACCCTTTTGGGGGTTTTGGCCACTCGCTGAGTTAATATGTTCAGACCATCCTCATGGCTACTAGTCCATTTTCTTATGGTATGCCGAGTTTCACTTCACAGTTTTCGACTGCCAACCCAGCTTCTGGCCATAACGCTAGCCTTGGACCTGGGGGCACTACACCTCCTTACACTCCTTTTTCCATTTGGTAGCTCTCATGTTCCCCGAGAGAATATTAATGTAGGAAGTGTCCCCTTCCTTAAACCCATATCTAATCCTTCTACGGCTGGATGGAACAACCAAGCCGACGAACAATTTTTTCCCTATATAACTATCCCCTTGGTGCTGAATTTGACCAATAATTTTGGCATAACGAATCCACTTCAATCCTCCATATTCCCACCCAGAGGAGGTCAGTCTTATGTCATGGGCAGCCCCCAACCTGGATCTAATCCATTTGGAGGCAGTTTTAACAACCCTTAGTTTGGAGCTAATCCAACTGGGGGCAATTTTCATAACCCTTATCAAAACATTCCTGCTGGAATGATGCCCAATCCATGTTTCACGAATCCGCCTAGAGGAGGGTCTTTTAATTCCGAACAAGAATCTGGTCCTCACCGGAATCCTGGATGGAACGCGGCTCCTAATACTCAGTCTTTTGTGGGAGGATGGGGTCAGGTGTCGCAACCCCATATTCCCTTTCTGGCCATGCTTAATCTGCTAGGTTTGTCTAAACTAATGAATGATCTGGTGAGTCATGATCCCACATGGCCCCCTGTCCCCACCAAGATTTCGTCAGACATTCCAAAGTTTGAGGGTAAGAATGGCGAGGACCCTGGTGATCATATAACTACTTTTCACCTCTCGTGCTCATCAAATTCTTTGAATCACGATTCTATTAGATTACGATTGTTTCAGTGCACTCTTATTGGGATTGCATCACAACGATATATTGAGATACCTAGGGGGACATAAGAGTCTTTTCAACAGTTAGTTTTAGCCTTTCTTAACCATTTTCAACTACCTGTTTGTTACGATGCTGGCCTTGAAATTTTGTCAACTTTATGCTAGGGTACCGACGCTCACATTTCGGACCATATCCAGGAATGACATAGGAGAAAATGATTAGTTAAGACTCCCATACCCCTGACCTTTCCTTTAGAATGGTTTTTAAAGTCTTTGCACGCTCCTATTTCAAAGGACATTGCTACTTTTGGGGTCTTCAGCGAGGAAGAGGCCATTTTTAGAGCCCAACAATTCGATTTGATCTATGCTCAGTCTGGGATGTTATACCACCTTCTTCCCAATGCACCGCAGTCGACTCATGATCCTAGACAGATTCTTGGGCCCCATGCCGATGGCATTGTTGGGTCCACCAATGTAAAGTCTGCAGACTCGACAACGAAGTCTGCCAGAGCACTAGCTTCATCTGGATCCTCCAAACTCACCCAATCGGCGGATGTACATTCCGTGCAGTCGTCGAAAAATCCAAATGGTGACCAACAACCAGATGGGAATAAATGGAAAGGTCAAAATAATCATAGAGGTGGGAAGAATAAACCCAAGGACAAGAATAATAATGGAAAACAGAATGATAATGTTGGAGAGGGCAAGAAAGAAAAGCGTAAGGTTAAGTTTTCTTGAAAACTTTGTACTGATGATCACCTCACACACTTATGCCACAAACTTGCGGAGGATGCAAGGATTTTAAATCTTCCACCTGTTGTGCTAACGAATCCTTTTCCTCACACCAACACTTAGCCTCGAGTTCTTTGAATGCTGGAAATGCGCCTGGTGGGAGTCAAAACCCACCACTGCAAGATGGCGACAGTGTTTGTATCAATATGGTCGACACAAAATTTGATATAGCCACTCACTCTCGATATTAAGGCTCTTCAAAAGCTAGTACCATCCTAGAACCTCCTCCTCCACCCCCGAATATGAATTTACAGATCAAGAAACTAGAGCCACCACCTTGATGCAGGAGCATCGTCAACATCAAGCGAGCGTGGGACAAGCGCAACACATTTTGAGCACATGATAAATTGTTTAAAACTTTTGAAGAGTGGATGCGCCAAATTTAAATGAAGTCATTAAGAAGAAGCGCACTCATGTAATGTAAATGGGCCTTGAGAGATTTGCTCTCGTCCTTAGTAGATGGAGGCATTTATGAAATTAAATGTAAAGTAGATAGAATTTAATTCTAGATTAGATAGTTTTAGAGCGCAAGAGGGAAACGGGATATAGAAACCCTCATTGTGTATTGTAGCATAAGCATTGTAACATTGAACAAAGAAGAGAGCATAGAAGAGAAGCAAAGAGCTTTGTAGCAGACTCCATGTACAAAAGTTCTAAATTAATACAAAAAGTTGTGATTCAGACTCATGGTGTTTGTATCTTCTCTGTGTATGCATATTTAAATGTTATGCTCTTGAATGTTTTTCTCTTTCTGTCATGCAATTGATTTTATGCTATGTATGAATGATTTCTTGTTGAGTGTTTGAAATCTGAGAGAGGGAGAGTAAGGAGAATGAGTTTCAATTGTTTCTCTGTTTGAGTAAGATTCTTGCAAGGAGTGCAGTTGAACTGTCCGCAAGGACTGCATTGACAAAGGGCTCAGATAGTTTAGCTTTGTTCTCATTCCTTCAGAGTGCAGTTGGTCACAGGAGCCGTGTGAGGTGTGCACAGGCCGAGGAGAGTCTCAGAATTGTGTATATGAGTGGAGCTATTGAGAGACCATTGCTGCAGAGCGTGCGCAAGGTCGAAGAGCGTTTAATGCTTCAGGTGTTTGGAGGTTGTTGCAAGGAGTGCGTGCAAGGATCCTCCTCGAGGCTCGAAGTTGTGAGAAGCTGAAGAAGAGTAAAGCCTTTGAAAACATTGAGGGGCATCGGAAGTTTGTAGCACAAGTGGATAAGTCTAGGGAAGAGTCCTTGGTTTCCTTAGTAGAAAACATCAAAGGGAAGAGACCGATGGTCAGGAATCTATGGGGAGGATTAGCGAAATCCCGTCATCTGTCGGATCTGCTATAGAAGCAAGGAGGTTATAGTAGCGTGCAGACTTCACTCACAAGGATCGTGGGTCGTTGGATCCTCGCCCAATTATCTGTCAATCGTCTGATCAGACAGGAGTTGCCTAGGGTTTAACCTTGTCAAGCGATTGAAGGTCCCCAAGGGCATCGGGATATCTAAGCATCGGAGTTAGAGATATCGGAAATCCCATGGATAAGAGGTCGGCTAAATCCACAGTGGAAACCCCGATACAATATGAACCATCCATCCACTTGGGATGCGTGTCAAAAATCCGAAGAAAGTCGAGGATCGACATTTCGTGAGTCTTGGAGACAAGGAGGACTTGCATTTCGGAATCGCAAAGTCCGATTTTTTGAAAGAAGGAGAGCTCTGTGTGGGACGTCGTTGACGTCATCTCATCATAATGAGGCATCAGGAATTTCCACAGTGAAAACCCCGAAGCGGAGAGGACCATCCATCCTTGAGGACGCATGGCCGAGATCGAAGCTTTCGGGAAATTTCCCGAAAAGAAGAGCCATTAATCGAAAAAACTGAGAATCGGGAAATCGGGGATTCCGTGGACAAGAGGTTTAATACATTTCTACATTCGAAACCCCGAATACTGATAGAGGTATGACTGTGGTCGTATAAGAGGAGGTCACGTGGACTAGGAGCATAGCCAGGAGGAGCTAAAGAAAAAAAAAAGGAGCGCATCGGAATATCGGAGATCGGGAATTTGAGGAAGCAAGGGTTTGTGACATCGAGGATTGGAAAACCCCGAAACTTGATTGCGATTTTCTATTGTGAATAGAGAATGGATCTGGCCTAAAGGCCGTAAGGTGCCGAAAAAGACCTGTGGGTCAAATTTAAATAGAGATTCCAGTGGTGAATCAAAAGAACCACTTCAGCTCGAGGTGAACTTTGAACAATCCTTAGAGACCGGGAGGTCATCGCAGAGGCCTTTTGCCGAGGCAAGGGGCGTGGCTGAGTCAGTTTGGTATCAGGATCAGGCCTAAAGGCCATAAGGTGCCGAAAAAGACATGTGGGTCAAATTTAAATAGATATTCCAGTGGAGAATCGAAGGAGCCACTTCGGCTCGAGGTGAACTTTGAACGATCCTAAGAGACCGGGAGATCAGCGCAGAGGCCTTTTTCCGAGGCAAGGGGTGTGGCTGCATCAGTTTGGTATCAGAGCAAAGAAAGGTTCTTTTCTTTCTGTAGCAGAGAAAAGGAGGATTTCATCATGCCGCCTAGAAGAAGAGATAGAAAATCACCCAATCCAGAATAGGAGAGGGAAATGCCGAGAAGAAGAGGTAGACAGATGTAAAATCCAGAAATAGAAAGAGAGATGCGTGATCTATGAGCCAGACTCGAAGACATGGAGACAACTCAAAGATGCACAGTCAGTGCTGGGGATCTAAGTGATTTCGAAATTGAAATAGAGGCTAATCATGAAGAAGAAGTTGCAGCAGAGGACGCAACAAACAAATGTTTGATCAGAGCTATTTCAAGAATGAGTGCAAGGGAGAAAATTGACATTCCAGTTTACGAGGGAAACTTAGATGCAGAGGAGCTTCTAGACTGGATTAGAGCTCTAGATACATACTTCTACTATGAAGATGTCGAAGAGGACAAAAAAGTCAAGCATGTTGTCACGATATTGAAGGGACATGCAGCATTGTGGTGGGATGAGCTACAAGCTGATAGATGCTGCAAGGGCAAGCAGAAAATCAAGAGCTAGGACAGGATGATCGCGAAGATGAAAGAGAAATTCATCCCCAGGGATTATCAGATCACTCTGTTCAGGAGGATACAGAGCCTGAGACAAAAGCTGATGTCAGTGAAAGAATACATTGAAGAATTCTACAAGCTGAACATCAGGGCAGGTCATCAGGAGAGCGATGATGAAAAAGTTTCCAGATACATGAATGGCCTGAGGTATGATATCCAGGATGAGATGAGCATGGTAACCATCCGAACGGTGGAAGATGATTATTAGATGGCTCTGAAAGCAGAAGAGAAGATGAACAGAAAGCAAAGTCAGAGAGGCCGAGGCAGAATTCAAGCCAGGGGAAAATCAATTGTCCAAGATAAAAATCAGAAGCCCAAGGAAGATTGTAAAAAACCTCAGACTTGAACAGAGAGGGGTGGAATTTCACAGAGAGGACAACATACTGAGCAGAGAGGAGGGTATGCTGATAATAATACTTTTTCTCATACTAGAGGTAGAGGAAGAGGAAGAGGTGGAGTAATAACATGCTTCACATGTGGAAAGAATGGGCACAAGTCTTATGAGTGTCCTGATAAAAAGAAAGAAGGAGGAGAGGCTTACATCACCGAAGCACAATAGCGATATGTTGAAGTAGAAGATGTTGAGGGCAGAAGATTGCTTATGGTATGAAAATTTCTTTTGACACTAGAGAAGGAGGTGGAGAGTTCAGTCCAAAGGACCAGACTTTTTAGGACTGCTTGCAAGACCAATGACAGGGTATGCAAGGTTATTGTAGATAGTCATAGCACAGACAATCTCATTTCAACTGAGATGGTAGAAAAACTACAGCTGGAGACAATTGATCATCCAAGTCCATATAGAATTTCATGGCTACAAAAAGGACATCAGGTAACTGTCACTAAACAATGTTTAGTTGAATTCAAGATAGGGGGATATAATGATAAGATATTATGTGATGTTATTCCCATGGATGTTTGTCATCTATTGATGGGTAGACCATGGCAATATGACAAGAATGTGATTCATGACGGGAGAATGAACACATATACCCTAGAGAAGAATGGGAGAACTCACATGTTGCTTCCAATTAAGGATAAGGAGGTGAAACCGGAAGTATACAACACTGTACTTCTCATGAGTGGGAAGGAACTTCTTACAGAGGTTAAGAAGAAGGAAGATCCACAATTCTTTGTGGTCAGGAAACCGAAGATTGTTTTGACCAGCACTAGAGTGGATGATTTACCAAAGGATATTCAGGAACTGCTGGAAGAGTTCGCTGATATAGTAGTGGACGGATTACCTCGTTCGTTACCACTGATCAGAAGTGTGAGTCATCACATTGATCTCATACCAGGATCCAGTTTTCCAAATAAAGCCGCGTACAGATTAACGCCACAAGAGAATGAAGAGTTCAAAAGACAAGTCCAGGATTTGTTGGACAAAGGGTTGGTCAGGGAAAGCTTGAGTCCATGTGTTGTTCCAACAGTACTCAGTCCGAAGAAAGACGGAGGCTGGAGGATGTGTACTGACTCAAGGGCAATTAATAAGATAACCATCAGGTACAGATTTCCATTGCCGAGGATAGATGATCTGATGGATTGCTTAAGTGGAGAAAAATACTTTTCAAAGATTGATTTGAAAAGCGGTTATCATCAAATCCGTATGAGAGAAGGTGATGAATGGAAGACAACATTCAAAACAAACGAAGGATTGTATGAATGGCTTGTTATGCCGTTTGGCTTAACGAATGCGCCAAGTACCTTCATGAGGTTGATGAACGAAGTCCTGAAGGAGTTCATCGGAAAATTTGTCATTGTGTATTTGGATGACATACTGATTTTCAGTAAATCAGTGGCAGAGCATATGAAGCATTTGGCTACATTGATGCAGAGATTACAACAAAAGAAGTTGCTCATAAACATGAGGAAATCCTCATTCATGAAGACAAAGCTCATTTATTTGGGATTTGTTATTTATGCAGATGAGTTGAGGATGGATCCAGATAAGGTGGAGGTAATCAAGAATTGGCCATCACCGAAAAATATTTTTGAGGTGAGAAGTTTTCATGGCTTGACTAGTTTCTACCGAAAGTTAATTAGGAATTTCAGTGGAATTAGCGCAACAATGATGGATACCGTGAAGAAAAGACATAATTCTTTTCACTGGACAGAAGAAGCTGAGAAGAGTTTTAATTTGTTGAAGAGGAAGATTACAGAACAACCGGTTCTGGTGTTGCCGGATTTTCGAAAGACATTTCAGGTGAAATGCGATGCAAGTGGGTTTGCAATTGGGGCAGTATTAATTCAAGAAGACATGCTGATAGTGTACTTCAATGAGAAGCTGAATGAAGCGAATGTGAAATACTCCACTTATGATAAGGAGTTTTATGCTATCATACAGGCATTAAAGAAATGGAGGCATTACTTGTTCCCGAAAGAATTTATTTTGTACAATGATAATCATTCATTGCAGTTTGTGACTCAACAGGAAAAGTTGAATCAGAGACATGTCAAATGGGTTGAGTATATGAATAATTTCACATTTGTGATTAAACATATTTCTGGTACTGCTAACAAAGTTGTTGATTCTTTGAACAGGAAGTGTTTGTTGTTGTAGGAGTTCCGAGTCAAAACGTTGGGTTTTGATGATCTCAGGGACATGTACACAGATGATCCAGATTTTCAAGAGGCATATGAAGCAGCTGAGAATACAGTTCTCAGAGACAGAAGCCCTTGGACAGACTATATGATCCAAGAAGGATTACTGTTTAAAGACAATCAATTGTGTATTCTGAAATGCTCCATGAGGGAGAATCTGTTGAAGGAGAAACACAATGGAGGATTGGCAGGGCATTTTGGTCATGACAAGACATTCTCGAAGCTGAATGAGTCATATTATTGGCCGGGAATACGAGAAGATGTCAAGATATTCGTGGAAAGATGTAGAGTTTGCCAGCATTCGAACGGAAGGAGACAGAATGCGGGGTTTTATCAACCATTTCCCATACCTGAAAGGCCGTGGGATGAAATCAGCATGGATTTCATATTGGGGTTGCCAAGAACACAAAGAGGTTTTGATTCAATCTTTGTGGTGGTGGATAGGTTTTCCAATATGGCACACTTCATTCCGTGTCAAAAGACCAGTGACGCAACTCACATTGCGAACCTGTTTTTCAAAGAAGTCATTTGACTTCATGGTTTGCGAAGAAGTATAGTTTTGGATCGAGATACGAAGTTCATAGGGCATTTTTGGAGGAACTTATGGAAGAAACTGGGGACTAACTTGTTGTTTAGTTTAGTGTATCATCCTCAGATGGATGGACAGACAGATGTGGTGAACAAAAGTCTGGGAGACTTGCTGAGAAGCCTGGTAACAGAACACCACAGTCAGTGGGACAACATATTACCACAGGCAGAGTTTGCTTATAATGATTCAGTTAATAGGAGCACAGGCCAGAGTCCATTTCATATTGTATATGGCATGCAACTGAGAGGAGTTTCTGAACTGAGGGATTTAGAACAGACTGCAACTAGGAGTGCTAGTGCAGAAGATTTCACAAAGGCGATAAAAGAAATTCACAACAAGGTAAAAGAGCGATTGAAAAATTCAAGCCAGGAATACAAGCATAGAGAAGATCAACATAGGAGACAACTTTAGTTCAAAGTTGGTGACTTGATTCTGGCACATTTGCAAAAGGAAAGGTTCCCGAGAGGAACATACAATAAATTGAAGATGAAGAAAATCGGGCCATGTAGGGTCTTGAAGAAATTTGGGGAGAATGCTTATGAGATTGAATTACCCGATGGGATCGGAATATCTCCGATATTCAATATCTCATATTTGTACCCATATAAGCCTGAGGAAGCAGGAGCAGAAAATGAACAGCTAGAGGTTCAGTGGCAAAAGAAAATGCCAGTTGCAGAAAAGCCATAGATGGAGCGCATAATGGATAAAAGAATTGGTAAGAAGACTAGGAGGAATAAATACTTTGAGTATTTGGTCAAATGGAAGGACCATCCAGTTGAAGATGCCAGCTGGGAGAATGAAGAAGAGATTCAAAAGCATGGACAGACTGTGCGAGAGCTCATGGATAGGAGCCCATGAAAATTTTCAAGCAAAGGAGTATGATGCAAGAGCATCGTCAACATCAAGCGAGCATGGGGCAAGCACAACACATTTTGAGCACATGATAAATTGTTTAAAACTTTTGAAGAGTGGATGCACCAAATTTAAATGAAGTCATTAAGAAGAAGCGCACTCGTGTAATGTAAATGGGCCTTGAGCGACTTGCTCTCGTCCTTAGTAGATGGAGGCATTTATGAAATTAAATGTAAAGTAGATAGAATTTAATTCTAGATTAGACAGTTTTAGAGCACAAGAGGGAAACGGGATATAGACACCCTCATTGTGTATTGTAGAATAAGCATTATAACATTGAACAAAGAAGAGAGCATAGAAGAGAAGCAGAGAGCTGTGTAGCAGACTCCATGTACAGAAGTTCTGAATTAATACAAAAAGTTGTGATTCAGACTCATGGTGTTTGTATCTTCTCTGTGTATGCATCTTTAAATGTTATGCTCTTGAATGTTTTTCTCTTTCTGTCATGCAATTGCTATTATTCTATGTATGAATGATTTCTTGTTTCAATTGTTTCTCTGTCTGAGTAAGATTCCTACAAGGAGTACAATTGAACTGTCTGGAAGGAGTGCGTTGACAAAGGGCTCAGATAGTTTAGCTTTGTTCTCATTCCTTCAGAGTGCAGTTGGGCACAGGAGCCATGTGAGGTGTGTGTAGGCCGAGGAGAGTCTCAGAATTGCATATATGAGTGGAGCTATTGAGAGACCGTTGCTGCAGAGTGTGCACAAGGTCGAACAATGTTTAACGCTTCAGGTGTTTGGAGGTTGCTGCAAGGAGTGCGTGCAAGGATCCTCCTTGAGGCTCGAAGTTGTGAGAAAATCAGGAGGAGTAAAGCCTTCAAAAACATTGAGGGGCATTAGAAGTTTGTAGCGCAAGCGGATAAGTCCAGGGAAGAGTCCTTGGTTTCCTTAGTAGAAATCATCAAAGGGAAGAGACCGACGGTCAAGAATCTATGGGGAGGATTAGTGAAATCTCGCTAGCCGTCGGATCTGCCAGAGAAGCGAGGAGGTTACGGTAGCATGAGGACTTCACTCACAAGAGATCGTGGGCCATTGGATCCTTGCCTAGTTATCCATCAACCGTCCGATCAGATAGGAGTTGCCCAGAGTTTAACCTTGTCAAGCGATTGAAGGTCCTGAAAGGCATCGGGATATTTAAGCATCGGAGTTCGGGATATCAGAAATCCCATGGACAAGAGGTCGGGGAAATCCATAGTGGAAACTCTGATACAATCTGAACCATCCATCCACTTGGGACACGTGTCAGAAATCCAAAGAAAGTCGGGAATCGACATTTCGTGAGTCCTGGAGACAAGGAGGACTTGCATTTCAGAATCGCGAAGTCTGATTTTCCGAAAGAAGGAGAGCTCCATGTGGGACCCTGCTGACGTCATCTCATCATAATGAGGCATTGGGAATTTCCATGGTGAAAACCCCGAAGCGGAGAGGACCGTCCATCCTTGAGGACGCGTGGTCGAGATCGAAGCTTTCGGGAAATTTCCCGAAAAGAAGAGCCATTAATTGGAAAAATTGAGAATCGAGAAATCGGGGATTCCATGGAAAAGAGGTTTAATACATTTCGACATTCGAAACCTTGAATCCCGATAGAGTTATGACTGCGGTCGTATAAGAGGAGGTCGCGTGGACTAGGAGCATAGCTAGGAGGAGCTAAAGAAAAAAAAAATGAGCGCATGGAGATATCGGAGATCGAGACTTCGAGGAAGCAAGGCTTTGTGACATCAGGGATTGGAAAACCCCGAAACCCGATTGCGATTTTCTATTGTGAATGGAGAAGGATCGGGCCTAAAGGCCGTAAGGTGCCGAAAAAGACCTGTGGGTCAAATTTAAATAGATATTCCAGAGGAGAATTGAAGGAGCCACTTCGGTTCGAGGTGAACTTTGAATGATCCTTAGAGACCGAGAGGTCAGCAAAGAGGCCTTTTACCAAGGTAAGGGGTGCGGCTACGTCACACCTCATATTCTGAAAGGAGTATTCAAGTGCTCTACCCATAACCCAAATACTAGATCTGCCCAGAACTACTCTATTGTTGAGGATCTGGGCCAAACACCTTGTGTGATGTCTACTTTGGAGGTACTCCAGACGTTTCCATCATAGAGGAATGCCTTTCTCTCTACCTTAGGAGCTCTAGAACCTATTGGCTCGAAGATCATCAAGTTTGATGTCATGGACGTGAAGCCTCGCTTACCCTACCATGTGGATTTCCAAATCCACATGGAGTATTCTAAATATACCATCAAACGAGCGATCATTGATGAAGGTGCTACCACTTGCATGATGTCCTTAGTATGTTGGAAAGCTATCAGTTCTCCAACTCTTTCAAAGTCATTGACCATGGTGACCACATTCGACGATCATTCCTTCTTCCCTCATGGTATTCTCCTCGCCTTTCCGGTCCAGTTAGATGGGAAGACCGTAGAGGTGGAAGTAGAGGTAGTTGATGCACCTCTCGATTATAACCTGTTACTAGGTTGCAATTGGACTTATGCTATGGTCACCTTCATATCGTCCATTTTCTGCACACTTTGTTTTCCTCATCAGGGGGAGATTGTGACGATCAAATAGTTATCCTTTGCGTACTCTATCCTGAATGGATATGTTGGACCGTCAATCCCTGTGGTTGCCAATTCTCAGCTGACAACTGAGAATATTGGTGTTAGAATGTATTCTTCCCTCATGGGTACTTTCGAATTCTCGGCACCGACTCACCACATCTACGCCATGTCCAGTATGCCCACTTCAGTAGAGAAGTCCATCCCTTTTCGCACTTCTTACTCTAGTGACCCTTGGACCCTACCTTATCCGACTTCGTCGATTGAAGGTTAGTCGCATGTTGTCATGGCTATGCCACTATCGAGAGCAGAGATTTCATATCAAGCTATCCTTGACTCTTCTACTGATTTCGATCCTGTTCCCTTGCAGACGGTCGAGGAGGATCTAGTTCTTAGGCCCATGTGGGCCACTTCGTTATCTTGTTCACATGATTTCTTGGATAAGAATTTTCCTTCAGACGAATCCATCCTTGAAGCCATGAATGTTTCTGAGAGACCTTGGGACGATATGCATCATCGATCTTATTTTCTCCCAAGTCTTGAAAGTATTGAGCAAGATGAATTTAGATCTACCCTGAGTGAGATAGTCAGTCACGCTGTAGTTCCACTTGATACACATGGAATTTACGTCGAAGGGAATATGGCGAGTATTTCTCCTACCATCCAGATCGATATCTCACGTACCCCTGGCAAGATCAAAAATGTAAATATAGGTGCAAATTGTTCTCCATAAGAGATTCTAATCTACACCAACCTCTTCAAAGAATTTCGAGACGTATTCGCTTAGTCATATGAAGATATGCCAAGGATTGACCCCTTATTGTCGAACATGAGATTAAGACTTACCTAGATGCTAAACCCATTCAACAACGTCTTAGAGCTGCTAATCCTAGGAAGGCCCCTGCTATTAAGGTAGAGGTAGAGAAGCAACTTAATGTCGGCTTTATCTACCTGGTTCCCTTGAACAAATGGGTATCCAACCCTGTTCCTATGAATAAAAAGAAAGGAACCATCCGTGTGTGTATGGAATTTCGTGATCTGAACAAGGCCTCTCCTAAAGATAACTTCCCCATGCCTTTCATTGATCAGATTCTCGATGAGTGTGTGGGAAGAGAAATATTTTCTTTTATGGACGAATTTTCAAGCTATAACCAAATCTAGATCAAACCCAAAGACAAACATAAGACGACTA